>JAPZPC010000045.1:0-235795 GCA_037952705.1 Haplographium delicatum
CCGTGCCCCGGGCCGCGGGGCCGCCCCCCGTACAACACCCCCCGGGGGGGGGCGGGCGGGGTGAGTAAGGGGGGTGGGGGGAGGTGAGGCGTCACCAGGCGAGAGAGACGAGGCGGACAAGGCGGACGAGGCGAGCGCGAGGGGGAAACGGTGAACGAACCAAGCTGAAGACATTTTCCATAATGGAACGGGAATAGGGAATAAACAGAGAAGAGGGGCCAAAAAAAATAAAAATAAAAATAAAAATAAAAATAAAGTCAGCGTCGATCAGCTGCAGAAGACGGTGAAGGGGGGGGGGGCGTCGGCACGGCGAAAAGACGAGGCTGACAAGCCCATTACTGGGACCCGGGTTTCGCGACCTGACGGGTACGGCCACAAGAGGGAAATGGTGATGATCCCCCTTCACCGGCTGCGGTGCCTGTGCCACGGTCCCGCGCCGTGTACAACGTACACGGCAATGTGACCTCGATACCGGATGCGTGGTCTGGCATGGGGTGCTCAGGTCGTACGAACCGCGAACCGAAAGGAAGGGAAAGGAAAGAAAGGCCAAAAACACAAAAAAAAAAAAGAAAATGGAAACAAAAACCGGATTGAAGGAAAGAAAATAAACCCCCCCCCAACACAAATATAAAAAAAAGCCAAAAAGAAAAAAAAAAAAACGTCAGAAAGAGGAAATCCGGTTCTCTTCCTCTTTTTTGGTGGGCGTTTCCCCCCCCTTCTCCGGGCGGAGAGTTGTGATTGATCGGTTTTTCTTTCCTTTCCTTTCTCCTTATTTGTTTTTTCTTTACCTTCTTCTCTGGCGAGAGTCTACGCCGAATCTGGTGTTCCGTTACACGACAGCGACAGCGACAGCGACAGACGGTAAGGTTTAAGGCAAAAGACCTCCTCACCTTGCGCCTTGTGCCTTGTGCCTGGGGGGACATAACGCAACGCGAACTGGATCCGGGCTCCCGTTGCGACGTAAGATTGCTGCTGAGAGAGGCTTTTTCGGGAAATACAGAAGGCCAGGAAAGGCGGGTTGTGCGTGCCAGGGGGGGGAATTGGATGAGGAATTGGATGATAAAAGATCTAGATTTTTTATTTTTTTGGGAATCTCCCGCCTTTTCGTTTGCTTAGACGCGACGTGCATGCATCTCATGTCATGTCATGTCATGTCATGTAATGTATGTGTGTGTATACGGTACTTGCTTGTAAGCTTTGCATATCTGTCTCTCTGTATTTTGGGTGTTTTGTCTGCTGGGACTTCTAAAATCCGTCAAGGTGAGCTGCTCACTCGACTATTTCTACATATAACAAAAGAATAATTCGTAGGGGCGGAACTCGGGCGCGCCAGACCAGGTTTGCTCCTCGAGTACGTCCCACGGCGGTTCCGCACGTCTGGTGAGAAAAAACTTATATGAGTGCATGATGCGTATGACTCGCCATTAAACAAAAGCAACCTGGTTCCCTTTCCCATCGCAAAGGCAAATAAGTAAAAAGATAATAGCAATTAAAGCAGAAATATTTCGACATAACTCCGATGCAGAGAGACAACGGGGGCAAACATCCCCAATTATGAAAAATAGCTTCGCAAAATGGGATATATCAAATTCAGATAACCGCCCCAAGCCCTTCCACCCTTTAACCTAACCTAACCGCCTCCCGGCCCCCCTCCTCCAAATCCATCCGTCCGCTAAGCAAAAAGAAACGTAAATGTATGGTTGAATTGCAGATCCCCACATGTGAATGTGTAGCTTAAGCTTGGCCAGCAATGTATATATGATGATGACGATGATGATGCAGATGATGCAGATGATGATGATGATGATGATGATGATGATGATGATGATGATGGCGATGATGGTGAATGACGATGAATGACGACAGTAAATATGAGAACAAATCACTCAGATCAAACAATGACCAAATGGTGAACGTATGGAAAAGGGGGAATCAAAATGATGCGCCATCGCTAAAGATGCTCATGAAATAAGCCGCCGACCTTCCATCCGTCCCAACTCGCCAGCCCTAATGCAATATGTACGTTTCGCTGTTACACACAAAAAAGAGATACCCAAGGTTTCCATCCCATTCAGCCGGGTGCTGATGTGTTTGTTAGTTAGCGGATTGCTTCGCTAATGGCCTCCCATTGTAACATCTCCCGTTGTCCCACTTGAAAAGCTTGATGCTGTATTTGGTCCTTCGAGAGGCAATAGACCCGTTACCCGGCCAGTATGCTTCAATATTTTCAGGTCTGTACTGAGTGCCGAGGTTTTGGTTGCAATGAGATCTAGGAATGCAATTGTCTTCTCAAGGAGCACGACCAGCTCCTCTCGTGTGATTAACTTGAGGAGAATATCCTTAAGAATAGGGTTCATGTACACAGCTTGAAGGGTCAACATATTTCCCCATTGTCTAAAGCATGTTAGTAAATGATATAGTTCAATCACAAGGGATACGTACGCATGAGCCGTACCCCAAACATTTGTAACAATCAATCGGTCTTTCCCAGGATCTCCAAGACCATGGAATGCCTTGGTACTAAAAATGAGTGCCTTGATGCCATTTTCTGCATATTCCAAGATTTTGGGATCAATATCCTCTGCTCTGGTTTTGTTCTTATTCAAAATTGGGACATTAATTTCGTTGATGAAATCGTTTGAAGCCATCTCCACGGGCGGATGTGATGATTGCGTTGGGTAACTCTCGAGAATTTTCAAGACGAAATGTCGATATGTGATGACTTGTGCTCCGTAATATTTAGCCCGTAAACGTGCCCCCAAGATTGTGTCAGCAGGCTCGCCAGCGTCCACATCCCATTTCATATGCGGGGCATATGCCTTGATCGTCGTCAAATTTTGTTGCGTAGCCTCAATTGTTGGGAAGTGAGATGCAATATGAGATTCTGTATGTATAAATTAGAGTCGTGAATGATGGAAATGGGTGGTGCTTACCATTCTCGGGCCGATAGAACATGTTGTGCAGCTGGTTTAGATGCTTCCGTAAGAACAATTGAGCGGTATAGCTCTCGATGGTTAACGGATCAAAACCATGATCATCACTTGCGGCTTGAAGGTTCGGACTCGGCATGTCTTCTTCATAGGCGAGGATGCCAGAATGAGGACAAGGCAATTCCGCGAGAATATCACTATCATTCGTCAGCTTATTTGAATTTGAAAATTAGAACGGAACTATACCTTTCAAGTTGCAAACAAGTCCAGAAGGCGAATAGAACAGGATTGTCTTTCGCTGGAACAAATTGAGTTTCATCTTTGATCTTCTTGAACTTATCTCGCCTCCTGTATATATATCAGTATCAAGGATGAAAAAGAAGATGCTGGATCTTACGCGTTGAGAATATATTGAAGAGCACGAGATGCTTCGTGTATATAGGTGTGGCTCTCAATGATTCGTCCCAGCTGGCCATGGTATAGTCCGGCAAGCAAGTTGACATGAACATGTTGAAGACTATTCCCTCCTAGTTGATTCCCAATGATATCAGTTGCCATCGCGAAGTAAGCCAAGCCTGGAATCACATCTAAATTCCTGGGTTTTGATGCATGGCTTCGCCCAAGGAAAGTAGAGCCTTCAATTGACGTTCTTCGACTGCGAGATGGGCCTCCTCGATCAACATCTTGAGGTGATGCCAATCCCATGGCAGACAGTGCCGGAGAGTTTTGTAGTGGTGATGGCGGATGTCCGTTTCGAATGGTGGGAGAACTAGCGAAGGAACTGTCCGAGTCCCTATCTTGGCCCTCTTTGTAAACATCAGGGAGTTTGCCTTTAACCAAGCAGATTCTCCCTAAAGCTAAGACAAGTAAAACAAGTGCGGAGCTTATTGATCGATATGGGTGACCTGGTTTGTAGTCAAAAAAGGTTGGCACATCAGGATGGTCTCCGGATGCTGGCGATCGCTTTCTCTTGTTTCCAGGACTTTCGGGATTCCTGTGTCCAACGAAACCAACGGGAGGGGCATGACTACTATGGCCTGCTACGAGTGTGGATATCTGTCTGGGCCTAGCCTGGCTCTCCGGTATCGACTTGAGAAAAAGTTCCACAATGTTATCGAGGGTTGAAGGAACCAGAATTGGATGCATGTTGTTAATGTTATCCTTGTAACTCTTCACCAGTTCCCAAACCGTTTCCTTGCTAAAGTCAGGGACGCCTATATGATTGATCTCGCCCCTTTGGATTTCTATAGACGTATTCGCAGGCGGAGTGAGACCTCCGGACTGTCCCCATTCTTCACCAGCAGCAGGTGAGCCAGCTTCCGAATTATTGTCACCAGGTGTCCCTTCGGATAGGTAATCTACTCCGGCAGGGTCCTTTTCGTATCCTGGGGTGTTCTCTAGACCCTCCCCTCTTCCATACACTCGAAGAATGCCTCGTTTCCGCTCTTGCACGAGAGGATACTTTTCATTCTTGACTTTGGCAAGCTTCATTACATCTTTACACATTTCCGCGATTGCGGGTACAAGCAGTAGACGTGCTGCGCCTGTAGTGTGATTGACTGGGATTGAAGGTTCTGTGGCAGGTGGGGGATCACCACCTTCTTCCTCTTCCTCTTCTTCAATTTCTGGATGGAGGTCGATGGGATCATGCCCTCGCTGACCAGGAGTTGAAGGGTAAGGGGATTCGTTCGATGGCAGAATTTGCGAATCCGATCTCACAGAATTCATTGAATACCCCTGTGGTGGCATTTGGATTGTTTCTTGAGCTTCTTCCTTGAGAGTAATATCGGAATTCGGTAACGTAGAGAGAAGATGTCTGTGTACTTTCTTCATGTCACTCATTTCCGAGGAGAGGTCCACGATCTTTGAACTCATGTTAGACACCACATTTTCTATCCGTATTAAACTGTCCATGATGTCAGCTGAAGCCTTGTCTTGCCTAAATCCTGTTAGCATGTGTCGAGATATCAAATTTATTCCATCAACATACTGCTTTGGCGGAGGATCTCGATATCGACATTCTACATTCTTTTCTTTGCAGCTGCTGCATGCTGGTCTACCTTCATCACATCTTGCCTTAAGGTTTCGACAACTATCACAAGCTTGAGCTGCTCGTTGGGCCTTTTTCTTAACCTCACCACCTGTAGCTCTGATGCTAGCTGCGGGATAAGAAACGGTGTAAGAGTCTCGCGGGGGGGCGAGGCCGGACGTTCCATATAGAGGATGGTTATAAGGCTCAGTAGCAGACATTGGGCTCTGAGTTGGTGGGTAAGGATTTGGCTGATACGGTACGGGCCTGGGGTGTGAAGAATCAAAAGGGGGAAGTTGATATGGTCGGCCAGACGCTTCGTGATGTTGAGGGTTCACATTGTGATCAGGTAGGTTCCCGGTAGAATTCGATCTATACTGTTGTTGCTGTGTCTCTTCTGATGGATCCCTTTTCGCCATTGCATCTTGAGACGCTCTGAATGGAGGGGGGGGAGGAGGTGGAGGTTGTCCTGGATGATAACCATGAGCAGACGCAGAGCTTGCTCTCCTCGGGTCCTGATGCTCGTACTGAGCGTGATCTGACGGTCGACGATCCAACATATGTGGCTGAGGTTCGGGTGGCCTAGAAAAGGGAGACTGATGCTGGGGATATGAAGGCGCCGGAGGGGGAGGAAGCTGTCGAGATGTCTCGGGGGAAGTCTGCCATTGTGCAGGAGGGGGACCAGTGAGGCGAGGACGCTTTTGATCGGGTCCCACGTCCATTATAACTATTCTCAAACTCTCAAGCGACTACGGTAGTAGAGGCCATGGACGGCAGGCGAAAAAGGCGGGTTCTTACAGGTTCTCGGAGAGCACAGTGACTTTCGAGGCTTGGGAGGAGATCATCTGTGCTAGTGGGTACAACAGAGGCGCGGATCATATGTGTCAAGGGACAGGCACCGGGCGATTGGGTTTGTCAGATGCTAATATCTAGTTGTGGCATGCGGATCAGCTTTCTAGAATTGTACGAGGACGTGGGAGGTGGGAAGTGGGAGAGAGAGTGGGAGTGGGAGAAGGGGAGGGGGAGCTGCGGGCGAATTGGGCCCAGTATGAAGCTCGACAAAGGGACCATTTTTACCTTAATTTAGCAAGCCCTGGGGCCGCGGACGATCGGCAAGCAGAATGGGATTGCTGGGGGGTGCAATGCGATGCAGGCGCTACAGTTCCTCGAGCTCTCGAGGATCAGGCCGAGGGTTCTGCGGTGAGCAGTAATACAGAAATCTGTTGTTGCGTTTGCGCGTTAGTGAGTGTGAGTGAGTGAGTTGAGTAAGGTAGGTGTGGGAAGCGAGTCGGACTCGACTCGTTAAAAACCGGTGGTGCGCGAGCCACTGGCTCTGGGAAGGGGGTCCCCTCTCTTGCGTCCTGGGTCTGTGTCTGTGTCTGGGTCTGCCAGTCGCTGCCGCTGCCGCTGCCTCTGCCACTGCCTCTGCCACCGCAACTTGCTGATTGATGCTGATACTGATAGCTACGCCGCTGGGTCAGGCAAAAAAAGTCGGGGCAACAGACGGCCCAAGACCTCGACCACCAGACAGGGTTTGGCGCAGCAGACACCACAGAGAAGTCAAGGCGGCCTTTCCAAGATTTGATTGCATTTGCATTTGCATTTGCATTTGCATTGGCACTGTACGGAATAGTGTAGAATACGTACAGTCCGACAGTGCTGTACCCACCCGCCCGATATGCTTTGGTGAAGCACGAGGGATCAACACCATTCAACCATACTACGGGAATGGACTGGATTCCTCTCTCTGCGCAAGCCCGGGCGCGGTTGTGATCCGACGATGATACTGGGCTGGACTGGACGGGACCAGGTTGGGGGAGATCAATTGTCACGGGTCCCTGCTGGCGATAGGCAGGATACGGAGAAGCAGGGCGCGCGGTTGACGGCGAGGTAAGGATGAAAAGAACAAACTCAGAGCGAAATCCCCGAGAAGCTGTGACGGCGATGGCGATGGCGATGGCGACGGGGACGGCGACTGCGGCGGTGACCTACGACTAGACCTGCGACTAGGAGGAACGTCAGGGAATCTGATTACAAGCCCAAAAGACGGTACGGAGAATACAGAGCTAGACGGTACTTGCACGACGTCTACCGCCCCTCGTACAGACAAAGTACATACATACAATGGACTGGACTTCAAAGGGCCGGCGTGGTTGGGTACCATCAGGTCAGGGCAGATCACTTACGGATGGCCGATCGAATCCACCTCTTACCATTAGCACCGTATGGAATGGTAATGGTTAGGTTAGGTAATGGTTAGGTTATTGCGGGAGTTCTCATTTCATTGCAGGGGGAGAGTAATAGGATAGGAATAGGATAGGGCAAACATCCAGTACTAAGTAGTTGCAAGGTTGCGGCCAAACAGCCATTCTTCTCCAGCCCAGTCTGTCTTCCCGGTACGGTACGACAGTGCAACTGTGGAACGCCCAAACATCAATTTCGTCAATTAATGTGGGACTGCGCCTGACTGGAACATGGATCATCATGGTCCAGCACGACGACGAGCTTTGAGTCGAGTCGAGTCAGGGAGCACCGCGTGCTGTGCGGTGTGGCCATTCATTCCCCTTCTCACTCCACTCCCCTTTCTCCGAAAGGTATTCCGGCACCCTTGTTGTGGCGTGGAGCACGGTACCGAGTAACGCAGGGCATTATTTATCACCTGTGAATCAATTCGCTCCGCCAGACGAGCTACTCTATGCGAACTGCGAGTGGATTCTGAGGAGGAATAATTGGAGGGGCGCTTGCTCGTACGACTTTTGTCGACTAAGAGCAGGCTAGGTCCTTCAGACTCGGATCAACCATGAAGCTCGAAAGATCCCTCTGCCTGTCTCTGCCTGTCTCTGCTCCGTACACTACTTCCATGTCTGTGATGATGATGGACGTCTGTGGATTTTCCGGGGTGCCACCCCTTATCAGAGTTAGAAACAGACAAGGCATCCGATGGATAGATTGATAGTCACTACGAATCATGGCCCATACAGTAAGAAGTGAATCAGCCAACCTGACAGCGATAGCCAGTACACAAATTTACAGATGGCATGTTTCGATATTGGGGGCGGGAGATTATAGGAGATTCAAGCAAATAGCTCAAACAACTGTTCAAAAGCCTCAGTGTTCACAATATCGGGACTGGCAGAACTTGGGAAACTAGTACGGCACTTCAGGAACGAAACGGGGGAAGAGCTTGGGCGGGCGTTGACAGCTCGGCTTCAATCAAGGTTCACCAGCTTAGGGTGGCGTGCGCAAGCAACGAGACTTCCTCCCTTCGAGAATCACGAGCTTCGTCGTACTTTGCCTTCAAACGTTCGCAGCAAGATCTCCTTACAGGCCTCCCGGTCGCTGGTGGAAGCCTCAACTCTACCGAGGGCATGGGAATGGGAGGGCCCACCGTCGTCGTTTTCAGTCTATCGAGCCGACTTTACTAGGGGGCCTTGTTCAGCTTGGGAAACCTGGGGACGACGAAGTGGCCTGAATGGAGAGGGGCGGTTAAAGCCTTCAACTTCGCATGCGAAATAAATGGGTCTATTATTCATGGCAGAAAGGATCGCGGAGGGAGTTTGCCCGTTCCAACATGGGGCATAATGTTTGGGGATTTTAGAAGTTTGGGACAGTCCTGTATTCGAAGGTGGCACACTGGCAGCTGATGATACTGATCCTCTTCACCACCTTTTGCGGTCTGCCTAACAGCCCCACGGCCAGGGTTCCCCTTTTGGAGGGTAGTACAACGTCCACCAACCAACGGGACTGTACCCAGATGGAAATCAGGAAAGGATTCGACATGCGAGGTTGCAAGTAGTGGAGGCTTTGGCGTTCGCAGAAGTGAGGCGGATCGTCCCATGTCAAGGCGACCACGGACCTTGTCCATGGCCACAGTGAGTTACATTGTATGGAAAGACTGGAAGGGCTCCAATGGCTCGAAAGGGTTCGGCTTTGCCTCAGAGTGAGCATTTAAATTCCCGATCACGGATAGCGGAACGCGAAACGAAGGGGGCCATGAAGCGAGGGGAAAAAGATGGATAGGGAGAGCAGGGAGAGGAAGGAAAAGTGATAATTGACTGGAATGTGGACGGACGTTCCCAGGCGTAGCGATAACCAAGACACGCCGTATATTTTGGGAGATTCTTGGAATTGAAAACGATTACTGATACTCTCTGTATCAAAATAAGTTCGCAGTCAAGCTGAATCGGCTTGCCTCCTAGTACAGAGCTACGGAGCCACTTCACAGCCCGACGGTACCGTACCGCACCGTACTTTACTATAGGTTGAACTAGATCAACAAGAGATCGGCTTTCACTAACCGGTGCTGGCAATTGGAGTGCCGTACCTGTCGCTCACTAACAAGCGACGGTAGAACGACCAGCGGCGGGTCAAGGAGTCGGCTTTTATGGCAGCAGACAACGTGGCGGGTGGCGCCAATGGGATACAGGTGCCTGAGTTAAGAACGGGCTTGACCCTTCGGCCGGTGAAGTCACTGTGACATGGCACCCACTTGACTCAGGAGCCGACAGCTACAGCCTACAGACTGCTGTCTGCAGCTACAGCGGAGTACGCTACTTATTTTTTGCTGTACTTCAGATTGCAGACGGAAACATCCTCCCACCCCAGGTCGCACGAAATACTATATAGGACTAGCAGCCCAACTCCAGCTACTGCCTTGTACAATACCAATCGCTGGTTGCCGTCGTGTCCCAAATCGGATAGACTTGTTGTGAATTCACATCCAAGAGTTGGGAGTAGTGAGGTAAGTCCAACACCGAGCCCCAACATGTGACGAGGTCAGTGGTCAGAGGTCAGAGGTCAGAGGTCAGCATCGCGATCGAGCTGAATCATCCGTCTGTGCCCTCCTGGTGCTTCTTTATCACTCGGGTCCGTACTCCGTCCTATCCCCTATCCCAGTCGCCCAACTCGGCTCTCCACTCACCGCCAAATCGGGAATTTTAATAATCACGACACCGGTGATGATGTCGATTGGGAACAAACGTCCGTACTGTGGAAAATAATCAATTGAGGGGCTTGCCTCCCATCGGGCCGTGGGCCAGAGCCAATGAAATAGCTCAAGGCGACCCTACTGCCCTCTATGGATTCGGTCAAAGTCGGCTTGCTTTTTCAATTAGCGCGCCCTGTATATACGCATTCTGCAGAGCGGCCGCCCATACTGGTATTGTACTGTAACTGTACTGAATGTATTGGAGTAGCCGAACCCCAGAAGGTCTAATCATGATGCTACTGTACCAAGAGCTAACAATATATCAAAGAGTTTCACAACCAGACTTGTTTCGACTATAAACCCCTTGGGTGATAAATCGGGCATGGCAACTTGGCAGAAAGTTGCGAAAGTCCGAGCAGTTCCAGCAGATGCAGATGCGGGGGATTCGTGAGGCTGCTTACAGTCCCACACATTCTGCGAGCAGGATGCAGATTGTCGATGCATACCGTACGCTGTATGCACAACGGTCGCCCAGAACCAGATTCTGTTGGTTCTTAGTGGGGGTCCCAGAACTCCTTAGTTCTCCCCCATGAACTGTAACCTTGCGAGTCATGATGAGGCTTTTGAGATGTGTTTTGTCCTTATGTGATGTCGATCGCGACACTGGTCACTGAATGTATTCAACGTCATCATCCTCTACGGAGTGTACAATAGAATTGTTACGAAGTAAAATTATGGACGGATATTACTAATGGGGATTCGACCGAGACAACGTCGTTCACCCACTTTGCTAGGGGGTTTTGGCAAGGGGTGCATGAAATTGCCTGGCCTGAGGATTTTGTTAGGGTTTCTCCACAGAATGATTCCCAAGAGGTCACGATGGTCAACGTCTGCCATCCGGACTTATTTTCATTATTCCAAGACATGGAGAAAATTTCTTGTTTTTCTTTCTCGGTACTCAATCTCCGTCATGAATCTCCTTTTGGGCTCCAAGAAATGCAGATCTTTGGAACGAGGCGACGATTGAGAACAGGGTTGAAATCGGGCACGAAGTCGGGCGAGGCAAACCGTGTACCATTTACACTTTTTACAGATTTGCCTGGGAGCCAATAGACGGCCCGTGATGCTTTCCAGATCATGTACCGTACTGTACCGATACTACTTATCATTATTATTATCATTATTCTTAATACAACGTTTCTCCTAGGCCTATCCCGTAAAATCCGCAAACCAGGAAAAAAATCCTCTAGCTTTTATGACCTGTCAATTCTCAAACTGGCTTCCCACAATACACCCAAGTCTGGAACTCGATTATCGAAACTCCGATATCACTTTGGATCTCCACTACAGCTCCACTGCAGCAGCTACCGTAGCTCAGGCATGAACTCAAGAAAATTCTCCGCTTTGCGCCCAACGACATTTGTAATTTTACGAAGTACGCACTCTCGTAGATCATCATTGCTAAGAATACGGCCGAACTTGATAAAGAAAAAATATCCATTGTTATCCCACCGGTACGGAAGGACGGAAGGACGGAGATACAGTATGTAGGTACAGCATGGAATAATACGTTGCGTCCCAACGCCCCTCTCTTATCCTGCCAAATCGACGGTGTTTCTACAGGGGGAGCCAGAACGAGGGACTTTGACCTTCCCACGTGGTTTCTGCACAGACTCCAACGCCGAGCCAGGGTTGCAGTACCGTACTGCTCCGTAGAATGCTGTGCGAGGAGTTTACCCAAATCCTCCGACCCCATCATCTCGCAATAAACGGTGCAGTACGTACATACAGCAGTAGCGGCTTTATTATTGAGGCTCTCGCCATTGGATAACACGGGGCGAGGAACATCCCTTTTCGAGTTTTTGACTAGACAAGGACATTTTGTTCGACTAAGGTTCTGGAAGTTCTCGTAATCCCGTAATTGCTCGTATCCGGCCGCTTTCTATGCGTTCCCATCCAGTCAAATTTCAATCTGAATACGGAAGTAGTAGATATAAATTTCAGCCATAGAAGATTGTGGGTGCACTAGTGTTACCCAATTACAATCCGTAAAGGCCGGCTTATGCTCATCCAGAGAAGCCGATGTAGCAATTTGATCCCATAGTAATATGGCATTGGCGTTCGGCATATCTGCTAGATCTGCGAGCATCCCAATAAGTTCAGGGATGAAACAGCTATGGCTTGGGAAGGTAAGAGAAGGACATCCAAAGTAAAGCAAAACGGTCACCGCCAATGATGAGACATGAATAACCCAATCCTGCATGCTAAGTAAAGATACAGTATGACGCAAGATTTCCTCAGTCGTCGAGAGCAAGTCGCCGCTTCTTGGAAGGCCTTTCCTTCGGCTTTACTCTATGGCTTGGGGATTGTTGACGGGAATGCTCAGTCTTTTGCTCCCCTTCGGTGAACACCAGGTCGCCGGTTTTTCCCAGGATTTCGCGCGATGCCTCCTCCATCAAGATTCCAAGCGCTAGTAAAGCCGTCTCATCCAGGCTCTTGAAATCCGTAACCCCTCCATCCGTCGTAGCGCGGGAATAGAAATCGGCAGCGTAGGAATGAAGAGCTTTCAACAAATCGGATTCTGGGAGGTCTTTTGGGGTCCGCCTCTCGTTTTCAAAATAGATATCATATTCTTCATATCTGGTAGGGGCATTTTTACTTCGAAATAGCACTGCTTCTGGAGGTATTGCGGCTGTAGAAGACGAGGCTGTGTCTCTACTTGATGCAATCACCACATTTTTTGGAATAAATCCTGCTGTGGAGATTCGTCCTACTGGTGTTATCGCTAGAAATATCTAAAGGGCTTGGAGCGTTTACCCGCTACAGCATCATACACTGTTGGTCGTCGGTACGAAGATGTCTTTTCAGATCTTGCAGATCCGTCTATCGAAGGATCTGGATTGATAAATGCACCCCGTGAGTAGGATTTGGAGGTCATGTCGAAAGAAAAAATCCTCTTAATGGCATTGTTTAAGGTTTGTGGTTGTCTTGCAGCAAAAGCAAAGGATCTTGCTTGAGTGGGGCCGCACCCCGCGTCATCGGGGTTAAGCTAGCCCTGTAAGCCGACCTCAGCCCAACCTCAGCCCAACCTCAAGCTATCAACACCAAGATTTCAAATCAGTATATGGCTAGCTCTTGAGCTACAAATGCATGAATCAACTCCTTTTTGACCGATCGGCAGGCAATCTCAGCCCTCAAGCCTTTTCGAGAATCGTAACAACCCAACTGATCCAGGATATTCAACCCGCTCCATGGCTACGGTTCGATGGCGGCGAGAAAGACCGGGCTGCCCCTGAGGATGACCCCAGTGCTGGAGGTGGGCCTAAGATATGGGCACATCAAGCAGGAGTCAACGCCTTGGCAATAGATGTCGAAAACAGGATGTAAGGCTTTCCCCCTTTGACATTGCCAATACTAACGCCCACAGCCTTGTATCAGGCGGAGCCGACTCGTCAATAAACCTCTGGAATCTTGAAGAAAGCAAGGCTAAGTTCAAGCATACTTTTAAACCATCAAGTACAGTCACTAGGTAAGGCCTTGACTTAGGTTGTTTCCAATTCTGACTGTAGTGTAGAACTACTTCAGAACATAAATTTGGCATAACAAACCTCAGTTTTTACCCTTTTGATTCAGCGGCTTTTCTCTCTTCTTCATACGATCATCATCTAAAGCTCTATGCAACGGAATCTCTTAGTTTATCTGCCGATTTCGACCTAAATTCTATTGTATACTCACATGCTCTCTCCCCTATTGCAAGCCACCTTTTAGTCGCATGCGCTACGCAACATCCAGCAGTCAGGCTCGTTGATCTCCGTTCCGGATCAAACACCCATTCTTTAGCTGGCCATCACGGTGCCTTATTGTCTTTAGCTTGGAGCCCGAAGCTAGAACATGTCTTAGCAAGTGGAGGCATAGATGGCACAATCCGTCTTTGGGATGTGAGAAAAAGCTCAGGGGCATTGGGTTTATTGAACATGGAAGACTCCACAGGAATTCAAGGCACAGATGGCATGGGGAGAAATGCACGTGCTCGACACGCGGGTAAAGCACATATGGCTGCAGTAAACGGGATTACGTGGGCTGATAACGGCAACTATATTGTTTCAGCTGGACATGATGAAAAGATACGCGTTTGGGATGTCGCCACAGGAGCAAATACTCTTGCGAGCTTTGGTCCAACTCTTAAGAACGGACATCTATCTCATTTGCCTCTAGTAATACCGCCTACAAGCTCGACTGCTATTGGCAAGGAAGTTCTTTTCTACCCCAATGAAAGGGAACTACTCATGTTTGAATTGCACGAGGGCCGACTTCTTAAGCGCCTCAGAGTTCCGGGCCCGAATATCGCGGCCGTCAGATCAAGAACTGGAGAGCGGAATATCAAGAATAGGATTACCGGAATTGTCTGGAAAGGACAGGCGGATGGTGTATATTCCGCACATACCGATGGACAAATCAGGGCCTGGGTTCCACGAACGGCGGAAGACGAGTCGCTTGATAAGGAAGAGGAAAGTATGAAACATGTACTTGATGACGATAACGGAGATTCCCAAAGAAAACGGCAAGTGCTGAACGACGTTTTCCGAGATTTAACAAGACAGAGAATTACTTTCGGATGACGTTATATTTGAATTAATTACTCCTCGCTCGTATTTTTATATAAATGAGGTCCATATATCATGCCTCTGACCCGCTCATAATGTGACGATATCCAGTAAATCCAAAGCGCCAACTCCTACAATGAGTTTTCATTATAAGGAAGCTAATAATTTTTCTTATACCATATCCTTGTTACTCTTTTCAAGGACTACTTTCACCTCCTCTTTCTCCTGCTGTCTGAGCGCCTCTTGATTCCTCGCCGCCCTCCTCTTCCTATCTACACTATCCCTCCAACTCTTCCCCCAAAACACCGCTGAAAGTGTGGCTAAACTACTCACTACTAAAAATGCGGCACTTATAGTGGAAAACCAGCCTACGCCAATCTTCTCGATCGCCGGCAACACAGTCGCACTGCCTAAAGCGGCAAACATGTACCGAATCACATAGTTACCGGCAATGACCTCGGCACTATGAGTCTGCATCACATCCAGGCAATAGGTATTTAGACTTGGGAAGCAGAAAAGCTGAGCTACGCCTTGGCAAAACATCATAATGACGGGAAGTGCGATGCCGCCGAAGCGCTTCTCGACCGACCAGCCGTAGATGAGCATGCAGGCCGGAATGGCAATACCCATGAACGGTAATGCGGAGCGAAGACGGTCTTCTGGGACGCGAACACCTCTTTTCTTTGCCCAGGTTATAGTGATGTAGTCTGCATAGCGGCCGCCGAAGAAAGTCCCAAGCATGTAGCCGCCTCCAGGCGCCAGGTAGAAGAGCCCGGACTGGATTGGTGAGGTTAAGTTAAAACGCGGGTTCAGAACGTATCTAATTGGTGTGAGTAGGGAGTACATGTTCCATACCAAACTTGAAGATGCTAGGGCTACCATAATCAAGTTGGGGTATTTGTATAAGCGGAGGACTTTCCAAGGATTCAACATTCCCCAAAGGACCTTACACTTGGTTTTGAGGGGAAGACCGACAAGGTCATCCGCCTTCATGTGATGTGCCGTTTCGGGGAGAAGGAAGTAAGCCCCAATCGTGGCAACCCCTGCCAGTGCAGTTTGCAAATAGAAGATCCCACGCCAAGATTTGAATGTTACGATTATTCCACCGATGAATGGCCCGAACGCTGGTCCGATGAGAGTTCCCGAGAGAAACCAACCCATGGCCGTTCCCCGTTCCGTCGGTCGGTATATGTCCCCTATGCAAGAGGCGCCAATATTCAAGAAGGACGTGCCCTCGAAAGCGGTGAGGATTCGGAAAACGAAGTAGGACGCAAGATTGGGCGCGAGGGCTGTTCCAAGTGAGCACCCCAGGAATAGAACTGCTGATATCAAGAGGATCTAGGGAGGTACTATAAGTTCGTGAGGCTTGGGATGAAGAAATGGACGTACCACTCTTCTCCCGTAGACTTGAGTCAGGGGGCCCCAGAAACAGGGGGAAAATCCCATGAACACCAAGTATAGAGCATTACTCAAGTTTATGATCGATCCCGTGCTGCGGTATGTTGCTGCAACCTCGGGGACAGCGGACAAGATAGTGGTACTGGAAGTTGGTGCCAGAAAACTGCAAAAGGAGAGAAGGGCCACAATAACCATTTTTCGCTTCGGCGAGAGGCGATCATATACCTCGTCCGGAACCTCAACATATGAGGTATAAGGCTGCACGGGGGTATCGTGTGAATGTGACACATGGGTTGGTACATGTGCCATGTTTTCAGGCTGGTGGATGCCTATGCTAACCATACGAATCGACTCAGTATCATCTTGAGGAGCTCTGTGAGAATTTTTATCAGGCTCAATCGGTGGTTCTTCACTCTTGCTCTGAGACATAATTGGATTTAGAGTATTAATTGAGATGTCTGTGATACAGGATCATAACATAAGAACGGAGAACAATGTCAGTGAGAGTTATATTTTCTCTTTGACCATGAATAGCATCAACTGATTACACCTCGGCTGTTTGCTTCGGCGTGAATAGGCCAATTGACGAGAGCAAGGAAACACTGAAGGTATACAGAGTCCCCAGATAACAGACTAAGAGAGATGGTGAATGCGTCACATAAATACTTGCTCATAAAGCGGTAGTCCGATCATCGGTAGCTATGGTAGGCTACTAGCCTGGACGGACCAGTAGATTGTTAGGAGAAGCCATGATCGGAGAACCGCTGCAGTGAAAATATCCTCACGCTTGAGAGAGATTCTCACAATGTGATTTGCTACCAGTGCCACTTTTGGCAGGAGTGTCGCCGTCTTGGACGTTGGCTGCATCGGAACTCGGCTGTTAGGGTCAATAAAAATTGTCGATAGGAGTAGAAAAGTCGATACGGAAATGCTTTGCCGGGAATAGCGAGGAAGGTCACGTGTGCGATGCCAATGTCATGTGACTTTTTGGAAGGTACAAAAATATTTTGCATAGCACCAAGTCCATCTTTGCTCTGGGCAGGAATAATACAAGCCACCACTCGATGATTGGCGACCATTATTCCACTTGGCGGACCCCGTCCATCGCGGCTTGGTATTTTACTTGTGGCATGCAGCCATCGTTCTCAACCAAGGAACAAAGTGAATGGAGAGACTACGATCAACCGCCTGCATATTTCACAAGCGGCATCAAGATCATATGTAGGACCGAATGTACAGCTAGCATTATCTACTGAGAGGATCAGCTCTCTTACACCAAAGTCGCTTCCCAGGACGGCTTCCATGGAACTTCGGAATCAATCTTTCTAAATCGATCTTCCTGCAGCATCCAGAGTCAGCCTGTCTCGTAGTGGCTTCCAGTCTTTTGGCTTCCAGAAGCACGCCCAAGAATCCAAGACATTAGCTGGATGTTGAGACGAAGTGGCATATTTTGGCGCACGCCAGCTAGGTAGTTTCGAGTGACAATTAACGAAGACGCCAACTTTGAGAGCGACTAGAGGATATGGAGCTGATATCTCAAACCCTTTAAGACCCATGCCGCTGCCAAGGTCGCTCGGTCCGTGATGCTTTTCCGTACCGTCGCTGCAGAAACGTTACTTGGACGCCACTCAAATGTGTTATTCCAAAATCCCCAGGATATTCAAATCTAACGTCCTTCGCTTTCTTTACCCCTATGTCTCTTTTTTATTCTCCTATCTCAAATAATTTGTTTAGAACAGCTCGCTCTTGCTCCAATCACGGAGACATTAGGAAAAATCTCCCAACAGCCCCCTACATCACTTCTCCGAGCCCAAAGCTAGGGTTTAGGCATACTTGACGCCACTCGCAATCTGTTACCGCCACAAAGCTTTTTCGGCTACCTGGGAAAAACCAGGACGCTTTGAGCGTGCTCCATCTGATGAGAATGATACAGTACCCAGACTCAGTGTTGCGGGGCTGGCAAATTTCGCCGAGACCAAATAACAAAAGCTTCAATGCCCTCATTTGGAGGAGTAACTTCATATGTTTTATTATAATAGATTGTCAAGTTAGGAGGCGTCCTCTCAGACTTTAACCCTCATTGAAGAAATTACATTGCCGGTGAAGGGTCCAAGTTATGCGGGCGGCAAGCCATTCCATAGCTTATTACTCTTGCTTTTCCACTTCCATGGCTTGGGGCCCAAAGATCGCAATACCTCAAGGGTTCTGAATCGATCGATTTAGTGGATTTGCACGGAATTCCGATTCTGGAAACGAGGCGTGCGATATGGGGGAACTAGTAGAGAGAAGATCTTCTAGTCCAGCATGTGGCGATATTTGATTTTGCCTCAAAAGTAATATAACATCGGCAACAACGCCAATATCTAATATTGGGAGGCATGACGAGTGAAACAAGCGGATGTTCGGAAGGAGAAGGCAGGGTTCCTATTCCTGTATTCCTGGCCTTCTCCTTATCTACAGACGAAAAGCGAAATAAGCCATAGGGGATACTAGGAAGGCGGGCGGCACGGCTGATCCGCGGTAGGTGGAGACCGAGAATTTTGGAGGACTAACCTGAGCCTAATAAACTTCTTGGGCGTTAAGCAACCCAATTTGACAAGTACTGGTGTCAATTGAGGACTCCTTCATTCTCCGAGCCATACTAAATCCCTCATCCTGAATCTCCATGCGTCGGGAAGTGTCTGGTGGCATCATGTCTCTCTAACCATCTGCCTCCTGAAAGTCTTCCCTATCTTCTGGCATGTGCACAGGGAGATTTAAACGGAAGAATGGAACCGTCATTTATGTCAACTGACGTAGGTACGTGCAATGCTCGTTAACTAATTGCTAGCTAACGCTCTTTTCACACATCCCTCACAAAGCGCTTTGTGGAAGCACAGACAACAACTGTCCTTGAATTTTAGCTACGGGCCGAGAATCTTGGAAAGAGCAACAAATCGGGAAACTTGAACCCCATGAATATAGTCTCATGACTGAATATACGTTTAGAAGTTGATAATGTTCAAGCTATGGGAAGGGATCGGTGATTGGCGAGTCCCTGAGACTCAATAGGTGCCAGTCCTTCAGTCTCACCCCTCAGGAGATATTTTTTTCAAGAAAATCCATGAATGATTTGTGTAGCTGTTTGATCTATCCTTACATTTTCTCGTTCGCAAAAATCAAGAACATTCTACTCTACACGCCATACCACGACCAGTAGCTATGCCTTCTTTTCACCCTCTGTCGCCTGCTAAGACACAGGAACAGCTTCGAAGCTGAACTTAGAACTAAGGTTTCTCCGCAAGCCTCCCCGTTTAAAACTTCTGCAGCCCATTTCGAGTATATTCATGGCCCCGGAAAACATCATGACTCTTTCCACGCCGACGACTCAAGACAGAGTGCCCAGGTCTTATCTGCAACCCAAACTTAGCTTAAGTAATTTAAAGTAAAAGAAAAGAAAATGCCCTTGATTTCTTTCTGGATGCATGGGATCAAAATATCAAGGTAAAAGTCTCCTTTTTGACATTCATTACCATAGATCCCTACAACTTCTCACCTCAACCATTTCACGCAAATATGTTAGCAGCTTCATAGTGACCAATGCCGGTCTATCATCCAATCGAGAGCCCACACAACAGCTCGGTATCATGTATCCGTTTGGGTCTGAGCTTAGGTCGCTCGAAATCTATCCCCTCAAAGCTTAATATCTCTATTCTTCTCGAGCTTATGTGAGACGCTAAATCGAACGTCAGCACCCCGCAGCAACTGGCGTTGGAGGACCGTTACACATCGTACCACTTCTAGCCTCCCCGCGAAATAGAATTTGAGTCGAGCATCGGTATCCCGTTTTTGAATCCATTGTGTGATAAGAACTTCCGCATCTCCTCCAATTTAGGCCATCCGTAAATAGTAGACCTGGTCGGCCGACTTATTTTTGATATCGAACCACGTTCCCAGGTAGATGGGAAACTAACAATACAGATCTTCTCGACATTCTCGATCATCTCGATCCTCTATTGCAAAGGCTTACCAGTTATGTATTTCCAGAGCTAACAATATCGCGGATTCTAATCAAGAAACAAAGAAATGCCCGAATACTTTGAGCGGCGTAAGCTGTATCATCAGTTAGCCACTTTTCCAAAAGTCGAGAAGCAAAGTCTCTCGAGGATTTGTTTTCATTGGGTCATTAGGATGAAATAAGCAGATTTTCTCGGCCTCCAGAGCCACCCGATGAATGTATTCGGGCAAAGAATTTTCTACTTCACCTCATGAGTCATTTCTTTGAGGGAATAATTCCAACCATTGGATCTGCCTGATCCCTCGAACTTTCCGCCCAGCTTAGGCGCTTGTGCACTCTAAGAGGGACTCTGACTGTGCTGGGCCAGATAGTCCATAACGAATCTCCTTAGTATTGCATAGGGACCTGCTAGATACCTTGATCATGATGCTGCTCTTCCAGTACAATCTCATTCTCAGACTCCGCTGACATGACAGCTACTGTCACTTCAAATATTCTATTTATATCATCTTTCAATCATGTCAGTGCTGGCTTGTGAAACTGCCGACCTCGGGAACCCTTTTCTTGTCTCGCCAGTTTGCGGAGTCCTATGGTTTGAGTCAACATCATAAAACTTATTGCAAACATTCGAACTTCATTTTGTAGCTCTTGGCGTTGTATTTCTGCGGAAGATTGTCTTAGAAGCCTGGGAAGTCTCTCGAATTTGAAACCTCGCGTTTGATCATCTTTTCGCGCCTTTTCAACTTGTTTTGAATGGCTTTCCTCTGCAATCCACAATCCCCAGCGTTCAAGTCCATGTCCTAACACCGATTTTTGGTCATCGAAAACTGCGAATACTACAATCGATGCGGTTATATCAGGCACAAATAGAATAATGTCTGTTATGGTATTTTGAACACCATGGTTTGTGTCACTTGCCGCAACTATGGTGGTATACTTAACAGCAACTTCGAACATCCTGTATTTACCTTAACGCAGTAGATTTCCTGTGTCGAGCACGTTTGAAGAAAGAGACTTATGTTAATATTACAAATCCGATGGTATACCCGATCACCAAGGCACGGTTATAAATAGACAGCCGTCTATTGAAAGCAACGCCAGTTTCTATAGTAGCTTGCGTACCTACGTGAAAAAGTAGGTTTTTTTTGCCACGTTATTGACACTTTCATTAAATTGTACTCATTTGGTAATGCCTAAGACGTTACATGATGTAATTGCTGAATCATTGAGCCTGATGTACTCAATACAATAAAACTGGAGAAAATGGTGACATGTACTAAGATTTAGCAAGTCTGTAAGGAAGATGGCAAGAGCTGCAAGTCTATCTTCGCTGAACGCAGAGCTTTTGCGTCATATTGATTCCTGTGAAATGCCTGAAGTCTTTAATATTGGGAAGGGCTGAGCAAGTTAAGGGTATAAAAGTACACATGTTGACAAATCGCTCGACTCATTACCCTCTGGGTTTGAACCCAAAAAAGGAATGAATGTCCTAACTGAAAGAAATAGGATGCCTCATAATCATGGGAATGGGATCAATCCACGACCATAGTGCATGGCTCTGTACGAAGTGGAAGAGTTTAGATCATCAAGCATGTTGTCAGCTCCACAGCTCAAACGAAGTGCAGCCTGCAGGGGAAACGGGCTATATGAACATAAAGGAAGAACTAATGATCGCGAGTTGTGGAAGTATATTAGAAGCAGGGTTGAAGCAGGGCTGCGGATATTCGAGATATTATTCTCTATCGAGAGTTGCAGTTTACGAATACGCGTTGTAGCCTGACGAAGATCCACAGTAGTTCTAGCCCGTCGCAGCCTCGTACATTTTAGCGAACAGTTTCTGGCTGACCACAAGCAGCAACCTTCAGCCTCACCAACGACGAGGCACATCCGAACACTTTATACACTTTCGATGTCCGCAATGCAATCTCAAATCTGGGCTTCAACCATCCCGCTCCACATTACACATCCTTCGTCGCCAATCCCATACTTAATCCTAGTGCCGCGGCTCTCCTATCTGCCCCTCCTCCTCCCGCGACTCTCTCTCTTCTTCGGCGCTGCGTCCAGCTTCTCGTACGAGGATATTCTTCTTAAGAACCTCCCTGTGGGACTCCTCTGCGATCTATACCAACCAGAGTTACCATGGCGGTTAACTCTTGGGGATGGCCCGCTTTTTGACATCCACGATACTTTTATGAATAGCGTCAAAGAGGCATGTACTCGCAGCCTTGTCTGAAAGTGGCTTCTGACATCCATCGTCCCAGGCAGACTTCATAAGAAATGGAACGGCAAAAGGCATCATGTCCATGTCGAAAGAGAACTCAACTCAGCTGTGGAATTCTGTACAGGATAGCAAGTCTCCACCCCGCTCTCAAAATTCTCATGGCTAATCATGGACAGATGACTTCAGCGCTTTCAACAAAATCAATACCATTCTCCTGAACCCTCCAACCCCGTTAAAAAATATCCCACTACGAATTTACATCCCATCATCTCCCACCGATTCTTCTGCCCTAGGCTCCTTCAAAATAGTACAGACATTAATTCCTCCCATGACTTCAAAAAGAGAAGTGCAAACAGTAGGGTCCGCACTGAATAGCATATTACCGACTCTCTTTCCAAGTAGGCGAGATCCAATACTTGCGGAGCCTATACTGCACGGCGTACCTGTACCATTTAGAGCTCCACTAGAAGAAGTGATGAGAGAAGCGGCGTATGCAGACGGCTGGATACACCTGAGTGTTTGGATGGTAGATGCATGAATTCCCGAATTCGAACAACCAGATGAACTCCTTGGCATATTCATGCAACAACCGGATAAAGTTTAAAGGATAGCTGCCACGGGCATCTCCATGAGATTAGTATAGGTAGGTGTAACTTGTTATGAAAAAGCGAATACAATTTGGAAGACAGGTTGTTAGTCGAGCTATGAATTTACGATAAAATAATTAATAGATGAATTAATAGAATACTTTCTGAATACTTGGATGCTTGCAATGCCTTTTCGTACTGGTAGGGCCAGATACTGTCAATCTCCTCATTCATGTTATTTGAAGATATTATGCAGGCTTTTGAATATATTCAGGAGGTTGCTGGCTCTGCATCAAGCCGAGCTGAACTCCGAGAGTATATAAATTTGAATCAGTTATTAAAATTGAGTATGTAGTTAGTTTCAAACGAGTAGACCTATAATTTGAGCGTTCGTAGTAGCTGGATTATTAAAACAAGTTCCGAGAATACAAATTTCACTGTCCTATATACCCTTGGCATAACCACCTCTACCTTTCCCTATCACATACACACCTAGCTTTCATTCTCATGCCTAGAATCTACCCCTTCGGATATCTTCTCATCATCATTCATGCCCCGCGGACCCAAACCACCCTGGCCTGCAACACTCGCTCTGATCTCTCTGAAAGTGGTTGTAGGTTTCCAACCAACACTGTTTCTTGCAACTGAAACCTCTTGATACAACTCATCAATCTGCTCCAAGGTAAGACCTTTTGTCTCGTAGATCAGAAAGTAAACAAAAGTAATACACAAGAAGCAGCAGCCGAACCAGATGAAGAAGATCTTCGATTGCAGGTTAGCGTTACCCGGCCCGTAGTTTACGAGGTACGGAGTAGAAAACGCGATTGCCCAGTTCAGAAGCCAGTTAGTTGCCGTGGTCATTGAGAGGGCTTTGGCACGGTGTTTTAGGGGGAAGATCTCGCCGGTTACGACCCACGCAATAGGCCCCTGAAGAACGTATTAGCAATAGAATTGGGAGAAAAGGGGAAGGATGAAACTTGCCCAAGTTGAGGCAAAGAAAAAGATGTAAATACACACGAAAGCGATAGAAGCTTTTTGTGCAGCAACGTTCTTTGCATATACAACGCCGGCGGCGGTTTGGCCGGTAGTAGTTGTACCAAGGACAGCTACGAGAAGCTGACTGATAGTCATTCCAATAGCTGAACAAAGTCAGTGACCATAATACCTGAGAATTTGACTGCAGTCTTACCTCCCCAAAATAGCAGAGGTCGACGTCCCCATTTGTCAATTGCATAGAGGCCAGGGAGGGTAGATAATGTGTTCACTGAGCTGGTAATCATACTGATGACAAAAGCATTGGTGATACCAGAATTTTTGAAGTACTGGGTTCCATAATAAAATATGAAATTGATGCCTGTTTGAGTATAAGGTTAGTGAACGGATTTACTGAAACTAATGTGGGCAGAGGGTGAAGTGCAAGTCTCCATCGCATACTTCCGGGATATGGCTATCCTCCCTTGCCTCGGAAAGAAAAACAAGACCTTGAAAAGAATAGTAGATACCTGTTAACTGTTGCAATCCTTGCAGAAGACAGCCTGTTAAGAGTCTCTTCCGTACACCACCCCTGAAGCAATCAAGATATGTAGGCCTGCCAAGCGTGAGTTCGAACTCGTGGTTAGCTTCAATCTCGCTAAGTTCGTCGCGGATCGCTTCATGGTCCTCAGGAAGTCGACGAAGTCTTGACAAAGACCGGGCTGCCTTTTCTGGCTGGCCAGATCGGATAAGGTATCTGGGAGTCTCGGGAAGAATAAGCATGCCACCAATGAGGATCAAAGCCCATGCAAATTGAACTGCGATTGGGATACGATATGATCCTGTATCATTTCGTTTGTAAGACGAATTATTAACTACTGCTGCCAGAAGAAGACCAATGGTGATGGCCAACTGGTATGAGCCGACAATGACACCTCTAATCCATTTTGGCGCTGTCTCAGATTGGTATAGGGGTACTAGATGCTTGTTAGCTCAGCACATCTTGTGATCTGAGATTCCTTACTCAATGCTGATACAAGACCGACACCAAAGCCTGCGAAGAAACGACCAGCAACAAACATTGGCAACTGTGTTGCCGCAGTTTGCAAGATAACTCCAAATATAAAGACCATTGAAGAGACTACCAATGATAGACGACGGCCGATTTTATCAGCGATAGGGGCAGCCCCTAATGCACCAAAGAAGGTACCAGCTGAGAGAATTGAAACTACCTCGGACTGTTGACCGGAGGTGATGTTCAGGTGACCTTTAGGGTCTCGATACCCAGTCGAGAATTCATTCTGCCAGTAACTGGAAAACGTAAGAATAGGGACAGAGGGAATGGATTCACTACATACGACATAGCAATAATACCGCTAATTGTTCCAGTATCATATCTATAATTTAGTTTAGTATCAGCGAAGCTGGCCCTCAATGAGTTGACACTTACCCAAACAGCACACCCCCAAAGGCTACAAACATGCCAATGGCAATCTATCTCAAATTAGCTTCGATTCGGCACACAATATAAATCAAGAACTTACCGCAGGCCATGATCTGCCCGGGACGCCATCAGGTTTCTTCAATGCGAGACCCATTTTGTTCTTGTTTCCAAAAAATAAGTGTCTGTGAAATGAAGTTCAAAAAGAGGGGTAAAAGACAAGCACCGAAGTGGCGGAGCTTTTATAAGTGAGTGTAGAGAGTCATTTATAAAGAAAGATAGAGTTCGACTATGCGCTGAGACGGAAGCTTCCCCTCCTTAAGGCGGCCACAAGCAGCATGGTCCTTCTCGACGGAGAAAAGATCGGCATAATTTGAGCTTGACAAATGGTGAGATCTATGGGAAATGGGTCTGGATCGGTATCCTACAAGGACCAAGAACTAGAAGTCCACGCCGTAGACGTAACGACCTTGAGGGTTCCGACAAACGTAGCCACTCAAGCCATGCAGCTGTGGAAACCATGCGAAAGTCCTTGGCTCTTCAAACATTGGCATCCAATAGCGCCACAACCGGCATGCGGAATCTGCTTTTATTCCCCGCAAAGTCGGCACTAAAGATGCGCGTTCGAACCTCGAGACGTGCGTAGATGGCACCGAAATGTCCTGTACGTCAGAGGGTGGCACACGGCCCTGAAATAAAACGATCATGAGTTAACGCGACAGTAAAGGCGAGACATGCACCGTGTGCCACACTTGCAAGCACTGAAGGTTGTAGCCATCTTGCCATGGAACCAAGTTTCCTGAAGGATTGATCACAAGCAAAACTATATGACAGGGAAAGACATTCAGTGAACCAGGACAACTACAAATGAGTTCTCCCATCTTATCTTCCATCTCACCAATTTTTCACCATGTGCATTGCTGCTCTTTGCGAATAACGAAGATTGAGCGAACTGGAGCTTGGACTAAGTACGCTAAGCTCGAGAGGCTTGCGCTTAGTCTGTAATCTAATCTGGGGAACGGAGAAGGCCCAGTGGCAAATTGCCGGTATTGATTGGCCTGCTAGGCCGGGAAGAATCGATAACTACCGCATGACACCTTACATTATGCACTATGCAGCGATGATGGGCTCTCAGACCGGATTGAACTTCTACTTTGCTAGTTAATTTCAACACCTGACGGCCACCGATCGCTCACCCCAATGTTAGCCTCGATGCCAACTGAAGCTCCGGCGCGGAAGAGCTTTTATGCGAATCGGTTACTCACTATGAATATTATCACTGCTTCCTGGTAAGGTCTTCGGGTCAAA
The DNA here is from genome assembly GCA_037952705.1 of Haplographium delicatum. NCBI lineage: Eukaryota > Fungi > Ascomycota > Leotiomycetes > Helotiales > Hyaloscyphaceae > Haplographium > Haplographium delicatum. Next base: position 26,415 of record JAPZPC010000045.1, read on the forward strand.
ATGGCTGATTCCAATCCTTTCTGTAGCTATCTTGGACCCAATCGTTATCTTTGTTCAAAAAGCACTTACTTCTTCTAGAAATATGTTTCCAAAGTTATTTTCCTAGTGCTGAGTGTTTTCCACTGCCGAAGCGGCATTTAACAGATGCGGAAGGTTGTGATACCTCCAACATGTTGGTCATCGTAGAAGAGCCGAACAAGATCCCAGTTAGTGCTGAGTGATCCAAAACCCTTTTGCCTCGCTGTCCTCTTCAATAGGGATTAAAAGTCGTTACCCATTGTACGAAGACTCTGGGTTAAAAAAGATAATTTGACAGGATGACAGTATCGGGATTTATCAGCGCTCTCGAGGCGGAGCTCTCACTTGGAGCAAAGCTGCTCAAGGATTCCGCTTCTCAAGATTTTAAGTTGGCCCTTGAGAGGTGGAGCGACATAGATCATCAAACTCCCAGTGCGATCATTTTGGTGGATACAGAAGAAGATATTGTACGCGCAGTGAGTATCAGATAACCGATTCATTTTTGAATATCGATCTGTTTTCGAAAATATCGCTGAAATCTTCAGGTCAACCTTGCTTTGAAATATGAGGTTCCATTTGTACCAAAGGCTGGAGGTCACAGCACTTGGTCTACAATTGGCTCCGAGGGGGTCATTATTGATCTAAGTAACTACAAAGCTGTAAAAGTTGACAAAGCAGCAAATCTCGTTCATATTCAATCCGGCGTGCTTAACAAGCAGCTCATTGAGGCCCTCTACGCGGAAGGGCTATGTGTCCGTATGTTCCAGGCCTCCTTATTCTATATGGTGATTTTAACATCTACTTAGCTCTTGGCGGAGGAAATACCATCGGCTCTGTTCCACAGGCTTTAGGTGGAGGTATCTGTGCCCTCAGCAAACTCTGTGGGAATACATCCGATAATATTAAGTCTGCGCGCATTGTGACCGCCTCCGGTGAATTAATGACCGTTGATAGCACTACCCCCGACCTTCTCTGGGCCCTCAAAGGTGCCGGACAATTCTTTGGTCTGGTCACAGAGCTTACACTTCAGACATATCCTCTCTCGATTCTCGGAACGGATAATGGTACCGTCTGGAGTGGAATGTTTATGTTTGATATCTCAAAAGTCGGAGAAGTTGCTACGGCAGCCCATTCATTGATGGATGAAAAGGAACATGATTCTGCTTCTCTATGTGTCATAACAATAGGTCCTACCGGGGGGCCGTGCATGATATTAATGTCAATATACTTTGGTCTAGCAGAGGACGCTAACAAGTTCTTCAAGCCCATCAAAGGATTGGACCCGTTCATGGCAATGGGAGGTATGGTTGACTACATAAGAGTCAATGACGGCATAGACCCCTTCTGTGTGAAAGGGGGATTCAAAAAATTCAGCCTTTCAGGCATTTCTTCGTTCAATCCAGAGCCTTGGCAAGAGATTGCTGAGAACTTTGTTCAATTGACAAAGACATGTCCTGATATCAAGAGTGGCGGATACGGATTCGAGTGGACGACCGGCACAAAAAAAAAGATAGATTTGGATTCTGCGTGGGCACATCATGATCTCAAGTGCTGGGTGTAAGTTTTAACTTTTCAAGCAACCACCTTAAGAGCCCGGCTATTGACAAACTGCTTTAGGGAAGCTTTGTCTTGGTACACAAACCCGGAATCTGGCCCCGAGGTTTGGAAATCTACGAGGCAGGCAATCTCCCTCGCTACCAAAGGATCCAAAGATGAAGAAATTCACGTCTATCAGAATTTTTCCAGAGAATCAAGCCTCGAGAGTAGGTTCGGCTCTAAGGAGAGGGTGGAAAAGTTGAAAGCGTTGAAAAGAAAATGGGATCCGAAAGGGGTTTTCACAACACAGTTGCTGTGATTATGGAGTCTGATAGAAAGTTGCTAAAAGCTGACCGAAATTTAAAAGCCACTAAACACTTCTTAATCCCGAAGAGACACCTATTGCATAGAAGAAGTCAGACGAAATGATCATACAATGGAAATTATGCTTGTCGATCAAGTATTATCATCTGTATTGATATAGATCTCTCACATATTCTATCAGAATTCTTCATCCAATCTCCCAGAAACGCCGACGCTCCATTCCATGCAATAAAAGACTCTCATTTCGGTACAAGCACCCTTTCCTTAAGCCTCTAGCTCGGTAACTCTGCCCGAGGGATCGTTGTTGGAGCCTCAACTGGTGATTGTACTGACATTTCAGCCGGGTAATCCCCGCTTCCTGGAACTTCATGGTAAGACACATGTTTTGAATCTGATTCTGCTGGCATATTCAGAGCGGCATTGGCACGTCGCTGCCTCATAATTATGAAAGTTGCAGCAATTACGACGATAATGACACCACCTGCAATTCCAACTCCAATACCAATCTTGGCTCCTGTTGCCAGCCCGGATGAACTGGCAGGAGATGTATTGGCATCAGAGGTCTCTGAAGGTTTTGATGCTCCAGGTGTTGTAGTGGTTTTGGATGCTATTGAACTCGAACTTGGTATTGACGTGGAAGAACTAGTAACGGCCATTCCAATTGTAGCCGCAATCGAGACTCCTTGGTTGAGTTCGCAGCAAGTTGCATTTACACCACCGCAACACCATGCCCCATCACTACATTGCCCTACGGAAACATTTTCTGTCGAATTGCCACCATTCTGCGCTTCGTTAGAGAACATCAATTGTGAAGCGGTACCAATACTACCTCGTTCGTTGTACATAGGCTTTTGAGACAAAACGGACTCTTCCAAGTCTGGTCTGTACATCCTTGCCTCCAGTATACACTGTCGCCTGAATTTTGACATAGGCCATCATTAAGGCAGATATCTGGTGCCACAGGTGCTGTATGGTTCGTACCACAGCACATGGAAATGGTTCCTGCGACTTGATTGCATGGCTGAAAGGCAGGATCATCGATCACAGAGCCATCGGGATTGTAGCATGTCGCTGATACCAAAGAAATATAAAGGGCGGACACGGAGAGTGATATAAGTAACGACTTCATGGCTTATGAAAATTGAAAGAGACAGAATGAAGAAACTTTAACTTGACGGGAGGGAGAATGTCAAACAAGACACATTATTAACTTCGCATTATATCAGGGAATATGATCCATTTGGGCTGAGGGCTGAGGGCAGACCAGGGGGCATTGTAACAGAACTTACAATGCTGGCTGCAGATCATTAGGTTGACTGGCTGAACGTTGAGCCGCTGAATCCTATAAACTCAGAATGGTCTAAAAATCGTATTCGCTGTGCCACTTCAATCCTAGTACCTGTAACGCGTGGCTTGAACTTGTAGCACTTAGCCTCGTCTTTTCTTCCTAAAGCTGTCACTTGAAACAGATAAAGAAATATTATACATTTTCAAAAAGTTTTATCATAACATGAAATGGTCGTACCGTTTAAGCATGTTTGCTCCTGTTGCTTCGCAAGGTGGGGTTCACCACATTGAGAAAGGGCTTCGGACCGGGCTGCGAGGCTCCAGATGATTGGGCTAAAGGAGCGATCCGGTAACCGCAGCAAAGCCGTCTTCGGGATCTCCAAGCCAAGGCTTTCTTTGGCAGGTTAAAGATGTCGTCGGAAAGGAGAGGCACGAGATGTTCTGTCACATCGCTTAAAAGTCACGGGAATTTACGAAGTCGGGCAGCAAACCCCGACGCCTCGGCACAAATCTCACGCCTTCACATGATGACTGTACCTCTGTGTATTTAATAGACTTGATTTGGGAGAGTTCTTTGCTTGCTTACTTTTTTCTTGATTTTATGTCACTCCTTTCAATATGGCATCTGCGACTCGTTATCCGCTAAGGTCAATAGCCTTCACAGCCGCAATCGTGGTAGGAGTGGGAGCCTCTCGACTGAACCTACGCAGCTTCATCCGGGAGGCCTTCACTGGGCCTGGAAAGTATTCCCGGATTGCGGCGGTACTGCTCGTTCTTGCAAATCTGAAGAATGTGCCGTTCGTGTGGCATGTAAGCTCTCTGACAAGACCGCGGTTCCATAATTTACTTACGAGATAACAGTACCGCGTCTTCAACGCAATCTTAAAACATTGTATCTTCAGCATTCCAAATATTCCCCCAGCTCTGGCGCCATCAGCTCTCTTCACTCCCATCATTACAAATTCTCACTCTCCGCTCTACGAATGTGACTACAATTTCCACAAGTCCAATAGCACCTACTTCTCCGATTTGGACATTACGCGCTCACATCTGGTTTGCGCGTTGTGCCAACCCGGCCTCGAGAAGCTGCACCATAACCGCAGGGAAAAACTGGTCCTCGATAAAGAAGGCAAGCCAGTTTTGGGAAATTTTCTCATCATGCTAGGCAGTGTAATGTGTAGTTTCAAAAGGGAAATTGGGATGTATCAACCATTCGAGATGTGGTCGCGAATCCTTTGCTGGGATCGCAAGTGGATTTATATCGTTACACATTTCGTGAAGAAGGGGGCTGTCAAGCCAAGTGCATATATAATTGAAGATGGGAGCTGGTTTGGCAGGAAGGGATATAGGACTGTGAAAGGACAAAATGCCTCCAGTCAAGAGATTGATGAGAAAGCCATTTACGCAAGCGCAATTAGCAAGTACGTTGTGAAACTTGGAAGGTTGACAATTCATCCAGAGGTTATGTTGGGAGCCTCCGGTATGCTTCCTCCTAAGCCAGGTGGATGGGCATCAATGGCTGGGCCATCAGGGGAGTCAACTCCCGAGATTTTAGAAACAGTGGAAACGAATAGTGAAGCTGGTGCTACAGGTGTGTGGGACTGGAAGGCGATCGAGGAGCAAAACAAGAAGGGATTAAAGTATGTAGAGCATTTCGCTGCGTTAGATGGTTTGAATCAGGAGTTTTCGGGAAGCCGAGGGGAAGCTTTAGGTAGATTTAGAGACTTTCTATTGTAAATATTAGATCCAGATATAGAGCTATCGTATTGTAGGAAGTTTACAGAATACTGATATTCCATGGAAATTTTACAGAAGCCGCGTCTACAAGGTTAATTGAAATAAGGTACGCTGAACTAGCTTCATCCATTACATTTGACCCCGCATCTCGCCGCTGTGAATTGGGAAGATCTGCGGAGCAGCTACCTGGTACGTAGTATGCAGAGCGACATACCAGGTTTTTGGATGACAACTCTCCACATTTTCGTCATCCCCTCTGAATAGAGTATTTATTATCTATCTCAGTCTTGTCATGTTATATGTGTTTCTTATTATGATTTGTATCAACCCAATTGTTCAAAACATTTTCTCTATACCAATATTATCCAATAAGGTTTCCAGGAACCAGAACCCTAATTCGTCTAACACCGCGTCTCTAGATATACTCCTCTACCCCTAACCCGCTTCACAAGATTTGCCCACAATGCCAGATGTAGTCCACTCATCCGCTCTCTCTTTCAAAGCCCTCGGTTTCAAACACCGCACCGGTGAACCGTCCTTCAAATTCCTTTTTACGGGATCTTCACCCACAAGCCCCAACAACTACCTCTTCGCACTGGCCTCGCAAAAGCACTTCTTCTCTCCGGTCCACAAGCACAATTTCGAACAGTTCCGCTACGCCTATCGCGGATCGTTCTCTATCGGCTCACACCTGACTATCCAGCAAGGCGAAGTGGCATATCACCCTGAAGGCGTCGAGTATGGCCCGCAGAACGACGAGGAAGACGGCACGGAGCATTGGCTGGTCATCTTACAGTTTGGCGGGGTGAGCGCGCAAGGGTTTTTGGGCTATCAGGAGCTGTTGAGCGTTCAGAAAGAGCTAGGAGAAAGTGGCCGTTTTGAAAAAGGAAGGTATTTTGTGGCTGGAGCTGATGAGAAGGGCGTAGATGGGTTTCAGGCTTGTTGGGAGAAGGTTCATGGCCGGAAGTTGGTGTATCCTGAACCAAAGTATGCTGGCCCGGTCCTCCTAAAAGCGGGAAATTTTGAGTGGAGGGAGGAGGGGATGGGGGTGAAGAGGAAGTTTTTGGGGAGCTTTACAGAGAGGGAGACGAGAGTGGAGAAACTATGGGTGGGCGATGGGGGAAAGCTTGAGTTGAAAGAAGATGCGTTGCAGTTATTATTTGTGTGTGAAGGTTCGGGAGAAATTGGTAACGAGAAATTGGAGGTGGAGGATGCCGTGAGGATGATTCCTGGTGAGAGTACCTTTATATCGTCGAACTCTAGCATGGAGTTATTGAGGTTGGTTATACCTCCTTTGGATGAGTGATGTCCTATGGCAAAGTATGTGTGCAATTGACAAAGTCATGGGATGCATTTTGAGTATGGCACTTTTGTTTGTTAACTTAAGTATATATATTCTCTCAAGCGAGGCCCTTGAAATGAATTCGCTATTGTACAGAACTTAATCATATATTTATAACGCAAAGAAAGCAAGCATAGTGGCTCCAACAATGACACCTGCTGCGCCCAAGCTACTCGCTCCAGAAAATGGCAACCTGAAATGGCTTAGCTATGGAATTCGAGGTCGATCATGGCTTCGAAGTTATAGAGCTAGCTACGGATTAGGCTAGGGAGCTTACAGGAGCAAGACACGCTTGGCTGACCTAGGAGGATCCGCCATTTCTAGGCCCACAGATTCGGGCTAAGATTTCTTCGGCAGCTATAATTTCAGTTAGTACTTAAATAACTCAAAACGTGGTTGAGAGAACTTTACTCGTAGCATGCCTGGAAGAGCAAACTGCCGAAATGCAAAGCTCTGCATCATTTATAACAGTCTGTACACTTCCACACAGGCAAGTAAGATTGGTAGTTGAACAATCGGGAATGCTGTTCGCGGCCCTGGTAATACAAGACCGGGCGCAGTATGGAAAATTAACAACTGATTGAGAGTAGACAGCTGAGGCCTAAGGAGGAGATGATGGTAGCAGTTGAAACCTTCATGCTCGCGGTTTGCTAAATAGTAAAATAGATCGAGTGAAAATAAATGAGAAAAATAATCTTTTATTGAATATTAGGATAAAATACTGAGTAACTATGCTAAAAGCTGGCTCACCCGGGAGGGTGATCTCTTATTTATACAGAGTAGAGAGTAAGAAGCCAAATACACGACGCTTTGATGTTAACTACATCCATACTTTTAGGTTTACCAGTTACCAGTAGCCGGGATTGAACTTAGTGGCAGAGCATCATCCGATTGAATTCGCCGAGACACCACATGGCTTCTTTCTTTACTGTTTCTATCTAGCATTTTTCCGTATCTGTGTGTAATTAACAAAGTCATAGGAATAAATTTATATATATTACTAGTTTGTTAACTTAGATATATATATCATCCTAAGGTTCTTAAAGGGGGGCTCGCTATTATACAAAATTTAACTTTTATTTATAGCGTAAAGAAAGTAAGTATAAGAGATCCAGCAAAAACACCACCTGCACCTCAGTTGCATGCTCCAGAAATAGCAACCTGAGAAGGCTTAGCTATAGAACTCGGGGTCGACTATAACTTCGAAGTTATGGAACAAGCTACGAAGCTCGTAGGAGCATGAGATGCTGGGCTGGCCTAGGAGGATCCAGCATTTACAAGCGAACAGATTTCGCCTATGATTTCTAGAGTAGCTATAATTTCAGTTAGCGTTTTAACTAGCTCAAAACTTAGCTAAGAGAGCTTTACATATAGTAGAATTGAGACCGCAACCATCAATAAGGCAAGTTGTTGCACCCTCTGTGATAGCCGTACTTGCACTTCCACATGCGCAAACAAGATCGGGCTCTGTACAGTTGGAGTTGCTGCTCGTGGAGTCTTCAATACAAGACAAGGCGCAGGCTGAAAGCTGAGATTCCAAGTCTGCAACTGATTGAGAGTAGGCAGCTGAGGCCAGGACGGAGATGATAGTGGCGGTTGAGAACTTCATGCTTGCGGTTTGCTTAATGATAAAGATAGATAAATAGATATTGAGAGGCTGAATGAAGAACGAAAATGATCCTTTGCTGGGACCTCTTATTTATAGAGAGCAGAGAGTAAGTAGTCAATGCACGACGCTTTGATACTGCATCCACACTTTTTGGTTCACTAGTTACCAGTAGCCGGGTTGAATTCAGTGGCAGAGCATCATCCGATTGAATTTACCAAGACACCAGACGGCTTCTTCCTCTGCTGTTTCTGTCTGGTATTTTTACCTATCTTCGGTATTCGCCATCGGCATTCCCCACTTCAATATATGAGGTTGGCATCAAGCTAGCTGACTGTTCTTGAATGAAGTTGTACTACAGTCTTACCGTACTACTGGACGATTATACCCAAGAGATCAGTTTTGAAATGAGATCGTCATGAGAACGGCACCGTTTGAGGACGCCCTGAAGGTCAGATTCGCTATCAATGGGCGTTGGTGTCAACGAAACCCAGGCCTTTCGTCCAGTCTCTGCAGGCCGACGTGATTTGCAGGTACTAGCTAAGGAACCAAAACTTGTAACTTTTCACTACTGAATTTTCCCGCCAGAGTTGAAGCCAACAGTTCCTCAGCAGTGCTTCTTCGATCAATACGGCCCGGCACTTGCCTTTTCAATGGGTTTGCATCGATCTGTTCAGTCTCAGCTTCTGCTGAAGAAAGTTCAACTACGCATTTTTTTCTCAGATCTCCCCCCTTTCCCCAACAATTGAGCCAGATGACTTGGTTAATGTTAAAAAAAAACAAAGTATGGAGGAGATAGCGAGCCCCTGCGCAGATCCCCTGCGCAGATCCCCTGCACTTGATTGACCATGTTTTCAGGGTCTAAGTATTCCCCGAAAACCGAAACGGACGCTAGGGAGAAGCCTAGGGTGAAACGGCTCGCTGAGGGAAAGTGACTACTTCATATATTATAGAGTCTTCCCGTACTCCACTTGGGCTATAGATTTCACATCCAAGTACAAAGTAATGTCTCGGTTCAGTTCGGACGATCGAGAGGTTTGTTTCAAAATAAGTCTCACGACTTTTTGTGTATGTACATAAACTTAAAAAAAGATCTTCTCACTTTTGATTATTATTATCATTATAGTATATCATTTTTGAATAAGCTTCTTTGACCGTGAACACTCTCACGAATCCTGCATCAGCTAAATGAATAAAGAATTTTAGACCGTAGGAATTCTAGATAGGAAACTGGTCTTCCTCGTTAGATGAATGTGTTATATTGGCTCACTCCAATTTTCTTGTCATATTATAAGTCTAGCTGTGTCCATACAATATATTACGAAATCCACCAAAGAGACTTCAATTGTGGACCCAAGTCTATAATATAAACATCGCGGTATCATATATTAGTGGCGTGGCGCTGAAACGGTGATGACAGTGGCTTTGAACTCCGCCTTGAGATGGTGGATGCATCCACATATCGGCTATGTTGTCTCATGCAATATAAATTATATAATTATACTTATCATTCATATGAATCGATGAGAAGCCTAGCATAAATGGACTAACCATGGCCAGTTATTCGTCCTATTTTGGAGAGTAACTCGCTTGTCATACTGCAGAACGTAACGTAGCCAATCCCTTAAACCATATCACAAGAGTTAAGAAGAAAAGGTAGAGTAAAGCGCATGGCGTGATGCATTCGAGACGGGTAGGATGGCAAGTGGATTTCAAATGCGTATTCGGATTTGTTAAACTCTTTAGAGGTGGGAGAAATTCCATCTTGAAACGCCGAGGGTATATGAGACAAGAATTCAAAATGGGACAAGTGTATGAGTTAACCTCACTAAGTGTTGGTATCACAGGTATGTAACACGTGACTAGAACGCTAGTCCCGATTAGACGAAGAAGGGGATAAACCTTAGAGGTTCTATCCTCCCTTCCTTCTAACCAATCAACCAACATTCTACATACCCGTACCCCACTCACAAGTGGTGTACCACATGTAGAGGTGAACCCACACTAAGTTGACCGGATATTTATGATTGTAACCCTCACAGTTCAAAGCGGTTATACACTTATACGCTTGACGGGAATTGGGAAAAAAAATATAGTAAAACCGCAAAATCAGGGGTATCATAGGCTTCATCTTACTTTTTTCTGAGTAAACCCTCAGCATCACATTGTTCTTCCTCCCACCAACTTTTGAACATCTTTAACCTCTCTGTTCTTTCTTTCGCCATCCGCTTCCCTGGTATTGTCTTCATCATGCTTTCTAACCTCTCTAGCTTATCTTCGAAATGTTGAATTGTTTCTCCCATATTTCTTCCCCCCCTGGCACCGCCAAAAGTAAATGTTCGGCCGATCCCTACAGCTCCAATTGCATCTAGCCGATCTGCATCTTGAACCACCGCCAATTCGGGATATTTCTCAATCAAAGCTTTCACTTGTGTAGGATCTTTGGTCTCAGACGAGTACGACACGCCGAGCACAATTCTTTGTACTCTGATGGCTAGATCCTCTGGGGCACCCAAACTCAAAAGCGTTGAAAGGACAAGAGTATTCGAATCTTGACCCGGCTCCGAGTACTTCTTGTCACCAACATCATGGAGAAGTGCTGCTAAGGTAATAACATGTAAATCCAGCTCTGGCTCGTTTTCATCAAGGCCTAAAAGCTCCTCCCGCTCCCTATTGATCTCTGTATATATCAGATGCGCCAGACCTACCACGCGCCTGATGTGATTGAAATCATGGGACCCATCATATTTACTCATATATTTCTCAACAAAGGCTGTCACTTGTGGAATTATTGCCGCATTGTGGCTCGTCTTCATCTTCTTTGTTCGCCTTTTGGGTGTGGATTTCGGAGTCGTTTTACGAATTAATCCAGCCTCCGCTGCCAACTGGGCAGATGGATCATCTTCCCGGTCCACGATGTCGGTAAAGGCTTCTCGAAATTCTGGAAACCTTGCTCTTCTTCTCATTCCCAGCTTCTGTCGTAGACGAGCCACCGAGTTAGGTTTGATGTCAAACCCCTCCTCGGTCAGCGCCTTGGCCATTTGATCATCATTGAGATTGTTGTTGTAGTGAAAGGTGATACGACCCCGCAGATCATCAGAAATGGTCAATCGGGACTTCTTGCGAGGGATGTTCCATGCTGTGAGCCTGCGAGATATTGTACGTTCACTAACGTCGAGGCCATGTTCAAGGTTCAGGCGTCGTGCGACATCAATAATAGAAAGCTTCTCTTCGGAGAATAACTTGACAATTATCTCTTTAAACGGTTCAAGTGGCGTGGCTTCTGGCCGTCCCCGTTTGCGTGTTCGTAGTTGTGCAGTCGCCTCGTTCTCACCGTTGGAGTTGGAGTTGGAATCGGAGTCGGAATGGGAGTTGGAGTCAGGGCTGGAAGCTTGGTCAGGCATTGGCGGCGGCGATATTTGTCCCAGAGGTTGTTATGGTTCAAGCAGCTGTTGCTGATCATTCGGGCCAGATATCGGTGCAGAGAGATGTTGGTTGGAGTTGCTCCTACAGTCCGCCGTAGTACTTAGTTGTTCGTTTCTCGTTCCTCGTTTTCGTTCTCTTTCTCTTTGCTCTGTTCGGTACGGAGTACCCGGTTAACCCTACTAAGGGGGCAGCGTCCGCCAATACAGTACTGGATCTCCCTCCGGCCCCCCACCAGTTCTGAGCTTGTTTTCCGACATGCCGGTGGCTATCTCTAAGATCAGGGTCCTCGAGTTTGGCACTATTCGCCCACCGGCCACCGTGGTGATGCCGCCTGCTCACGAGTACAGTACATACTCTACTGCGGCCAGTACACCTGTACCGGGTAGGTCTATTGGAACCTCGGAGTTCCCCTCTTCTGCATCACCCCACACGGGGAAGAATTGATCCCTGGTATTGCTTCTAGATTCCATGGAAATACAATAGGCATGTCGCATTCCACAGAATGACAAGTCATGTTCATACAATACCATATCTGCCACCAAGTATTCTTTTGTTTTCAATATGACCGACCAAACTTCTAAAGCAGACAGCCGTCTCGCCTCGATCAGCGATTTCCTTACAGGAAACAGAACCGCTTCTGCCATTCCCTGGGACCCCAATTGCACGAAATTTCCACCCAGGAAAGATGTCCCAAGGAGGGAAGATGCACCAGAGGGAGCGTAAGAACCGCTAATCATAAGTTGGTTATGATGACCCTAACTAACTCATTCAAGCGCTTGGGTCTGGGGAAAAGACGATTATGTAGGCGAACCAGCAAACATCTCGCACAATTGCTAATATAATGATGCAGTTAGGACGACTTAACCTTTTGACACCAACTCGTGTCTCTGCTGCTGCAAAGGAGATCAGGACTGGTGACCTTGTTCCCTTAAATCTCCCTCTGGATGTACCCTCTGTACCGGGCTTTGGCCGTGAGCCCTTCAAGCATGAAATCAAGGTATTGGCGGAAAATCTTGCCTATGATGATATATACCATCTCAATACTCAATCTGGGTCCCAATGGGATGGGTTTGGACATATGGCTCATTTCGCATCGGAAACGTTTTACAACGGCACTAAGGGTTCAGAGATAGCAGGCCCTAATAAAGATCCTAACAAGTGCGGTATACATCACTGGGCCAGACACGGCATTGCTGCTAGAGGGGTATTGATTGATTATTGGAGCTTTGCTAACGAGAAAGGAATTGTTTATGGTATGCGTGCATATCTCCAAAACTGAAATATATGACTACTGACAAAATGTAGATCCTTTCGAACACTATACTATCTCCTTCGCGGAGCTTCAAGCTTGTGGGAAGGCACAAGGAATTGACATTCGCCCTGCTTCCCAAGGTGGCGATATTCATATCGGAGATATGCTATTCATCCGCATGGGCTGGGTCTCAACTTATTATACTACGTCACCTGACGCCAGAACTGCTGCAGCGTTGAGGCCGCACACGTTTGGCAAAGACGACGGCCAGAGATGGGCTGGCATCAAACAAGAAGATACGATAATTGATTGGCTACACGATTGTTACTTTGCTGCCGTGGCCGGCGATACTCCTTCATTTGAAGCTTGGCCGAGCCTCGAAAGTTACATGCTTCATGAGTATATTTTAGCATTCTGGGGTATGCCTTTAGGTGAGATGTTTGATCTTGAGCAATTAGCCAAAACATGTAAAGAAAAGGGAAGGTGGATCTTTTTTGTGACAAGCTCGCCGAGTAATTGTGAAGGAGGTATCTCAAGCCATCCAAATGCAATAGCAATATTCTGAGGATATAGTATCTGCATAAGATACAACTTTCGTTTCCTCTTAGTATCTTTTCAGCCTGCTCAAAATAGCTGATTATATATGCAATAACGTTAATCTGTTAATGAAACTTGAATTTCTGATCTCTATATCTTAAGTAGGCAATCACTTTAAAACCCTATAATTTCTTCCTCTACCCTCCATTCATGGTCCCCTTCTCGCGGCTTAGTCTGTATCAAACAGTGCTCACAAATTTGGGATGGTATTGAAAGTGAATTTTAACGTACTCAAATAGGAAGCTAGTTAAGTAATTGGGTTGGAGACGGACGTAAAGGAAGATGTTAGGGCGGTAAGGAGATATACAATTGAAGTTGAAAATGCTCGGTGGTTCATCACAATTAGTCAAACGAACCTCTGTCCTAGATCCTAAACCGCCCTGACTGTATCAACAACCATATCTCGTGTGCTCGCCCATGCCCAAAATCACATTCTACGGCAAGTATCGTGGGGGTGGGGTTTGGTTCAGCAAATTTTGCTATGCTTCATTGGCGATTCATGATAAGATACAAGGACCCAACCCATTCCAGCTGTGTGCCCTGTTCCATCTACCTCAGCCCTGTAAAGTTCCCACGCAAAATCCACCATCCCATCCATGCAGATATGAAGAAACTCGTCAACCGACCGTCTAGAACACCAACGCAGCACCCTTGGTCTTTTTGTCACCACTACAGAAATATTAGCCCCTCTCCAACCAACTTCAGTCCGCAACAAGCGGAACGTAAGACATACCCAAGTTCGAAATGCTTGCATCGCTTCAACGCCAATTGTGCCTTTGTCTTGCAGTTTGTGCACTCCAATCTTAACACGACCTTCTTCGTAGTCTTTGCTTTCTTGTGGAACACGGGTTTGGTTTGACCACCATAACCGGATTGTTTGCGGTCATAACGGCGCTTTCCTTGTGCGAACAGAGATGCCTGGACATGTGAGACAAAATACCATCGATGGGGGGTGCTCTTAAAGTACCTTTCCTGCCTTGTATTGCGTGACCTTGTGTTGTGTGTGCTTCTTGCAATCTTTGCCCTTGCAGTAAGTACGTCTGGTCTTTGGAACGTTGACCTATTGAGAAATTTCGCGTTAGCCATCTCTACCTCGACTGTTTCCTGGCTTCTGCGCCATCAATTTCCAGGGCATCCGTTTGATTGCAAATCCTATGCTGACTCCCGAAATGCGTATTCCTTCTCTCCATATATATAGCATCCATTTTTGAAATGTTCTGCCCCATTTCCACACTCAACCTCGCGATCGGACGCTAATCGGAGAGTCGATATCGATATTTTAAGGATTTCGTTGCCCCAAAACACTTCCCAACATTCCTAATTTCGAGTCGCCTATCTCCAAACAAAGAAGGAAAGATATTAGAATACGTACCATCTTGACAGAGTTCGAGGTGGTCGTTCGATGTCGGTTTGTTTTTGGTCGTCGTTGATTTGATTTCTTCGATGTTGAATTTCAATGTGCGTTCGCTTAGGGGCTAACGATTACTAAGCGAACGAAACCCGCAATGCTTCCTTAATCTCACGTGTTTACTCTAAGTTAATATGTTCTCTTATATTTTTGACATCGCTGTGTTAAGTTTTAGTTATAGTATTTGACATTGCGTAATTCTCAAATGAGATCTGTCAATAATCCTCTCGATTTATAATCTCTATTCTATATTTTATATATTCTCTCGTAGAATCTTGCCATCTTACGAGTTCTCTCCATTTCTACCTTTTCACCTACTTTGGGTACTGACCTGTTCTACATACCAAGTAAGGAGAATTTATCTACATAGGCTGGTAAGGTAACTAAAGTAAATGCAGATGCGGATATCATACGTCAGGTAGTGGCATCATGAACTGAAAAGAAACTGCTTGGATTTTTCGAGATCTTTCTTCAACCAATCACCATGAGCTAGGCCTCCAATATTGTGTAATTGTTACCAATCAATTATCGCCTTAAAATACTCTCGTTCTCAATTCTCATTCGCTGCCTCATTTTCGTGATCACGTGTATCCAACTTGGTTGATCTTAGCGCCCTGAATGGTGATTGTTTACACCAGCCCCCCACATTATTGCGGAACAACAACACGCTCTCCACCCAAGACATCAACATTCCGGCTCGCTCAACTTTGCCTCAATTCTGGTCAAAGCATATCCATTACGATCGCGTAGTTTCGTATTACATATTTGTATCCCTCAAAATGTCTGGTGCTTCGAGTTACTTGCAGAAGATGCGCAAAACGGATCTGGTAGAGCTTTGCGACTCGGTGGGCTACAAGGAGTATGAGACACCCGCATATCTTATTTTGCTTCAACGGATAGGCTAACATTTTTCAGTTATGATGGAATGAAGAAAACCGATCTCGAGGTTGCGCTAGATGAGTATCTTACGAAAAACTCAGCTCAATTCTCTAGCGATGCGCGACTTGCCCCATTTTACAAGAAACGAGGAGACAGCTCTCCCGTCAAGAAGGAAGTCAACTCTATGGCATCGGATATCGAATCGAAGGCAAAGACAGTGAAGCGTAGAGTGACAAAGGCTGCAGAGGAACTTGCTCCAACAACGTAAGTACCACGCGACCCGTGCGCGTCAGCCTCAAAAGCGTAAATTTTAACAGTCAACAGTGATGATTCCGAATTCGAACCAGCAACTACACGCGCTCGTTCGGCATTAACTCGCACTCCTGCGCGCTCTTCTGGTATCTCAAGCCTCTCATTCGCCTCAAGTGTCCCATTACCGCCCTCCCCCGCGGTGGTCGCAGATGCGATTGACAGGCGTACACAAGCTCTTCGCACGCAGGTTTCACGCGTTTATGAGAACTCAGGCATCGTAGAAACCGCGGAAGCTACGCGCGAAACGCTTTCCACTGTTGTAGCTGTTCAAGCCATCATTGCTGCTTTCGAACTCTTCAACTTGCGAAAAGAGATCCTTGCAGACAGATTCGCGTTCACCATCCCAGCGGTCGCGGCCTTGAGTACATCATCATATGATGTTTACATTCCAGATCTCTTCCTGCTATTGACCAGCTCTTTCTGGGCCCCAGCCACGTTGTGGGCGTTCACCAGCTTTATCATTCCCCTCACCACCGCCTATTTCTTCAATCTGACCGCCAAGCCTTCAAGGGCTCGGAGCCATACGGCTCATTTCACCTATGCATTCGACCCCTTAACCTTCAGCATCGTGAAGGCTCTTTTGACATTCGTCGTCTACGGACAGGATGTCACATTTGGCGGCTTCATTGACCTAGAGTCCGTTGCTCGAATCAACTCGGCATTGTACGGTGGCTACCAAGGCGTCCTTGTTGGCGCCGGCATCGGTGCTTTGGTCACTTTGTACGAGGCCGTTTTGAAAAAGTAGACTCGCTCTTGTGAGCACGGAGTCATCTGTAAACGCAGGAGGCAATGACGCATTGGATCTAGCTTGTACAGGACCGAAAAAGAGATGAGATTTGGGTTGGTTACGAACTTGTTTTTGTTTTACTGGAACGCGATTTGGCATCGTGGTCGGGGAGAGAGGTATCTGGATATATCTGGCCACGGGGGGAAATGGGACTTTGTTATTCACACCATTCGCTTTCTCCCGCGATCGTTTTGTGCGCTGGCACGTGGTCTCTGGAGAGGTCATCTGAAGGCGTTGCGGCGTAGCGGAGGATGTCTACTTTTTTGCCTTTACACTTGTGTATTGCTCACCATGTCATTTTTTGTCCTTGATGTGTATATGACCGGGGACGGAAGGATTCTCTATTATTGATTTTTGGGATATGGAATTCTACTGCTCATAAAACCTATTACTACTTCCCCATCTCCAAGTGAAGTGACATCCCCCTAGCCCACACGCGAATCATGGATAGTTGTTAATTATTACAAAGTAAACTTGGTCATTTGAATATATCTAGCTCGAAATTGTTAGTCTCTCTACTCTTAGAGTCTCCCTTCCCTGCACATGTAATTCAGTAACCTGTCTCAGCCCTATACAAGCTCCTCCACAAGGAATCTTCACACGCCCTCATGTGAAGTATACCGGAAAATTTATATCGCCCCTTTACACCTTAGCTCTGAAAATTGCATGATGATATTCACTTCACCCATTTTATCTCTCTTCTAATTAATTCCACGACGGCATTGAAACACATGTTTGTGAGACGATTGGAAGGAAGCTCCAAGTTGAGCAGCTCGAGAATTTGTCCAAGAATATTAGAAGCAGCCAGTCACGACGATTGCTTCTACAAAACACAAATGGACTTGAGATCTATAATTATACAGTAATTCTCGACCCCTCGAATTCCCCGCCACGAGGAAGGCGCAAAAAATGTTTCACGGCTCCCCGACTTTGATCGAGAATGATAAGAAATACGGAGCCATGCCTCGACAAAATGCGATCCGAGCACCGTAGAACTAGAACTAGTGGGGAACAGCACGTTGGCCATGTGGACGCCGGACGGAGTATTTCCCAGCCTCCAGTGATCTGGTGGCTTACATGGAGGCGTCCCAGATTTTCTGAATTCCAGTATTTATGAATGTCTGACTACAAAGTAGATAGATGGAAAAATACAGGCGCTATCGATTTCTGTTTGTACAAGCATTGCCTTGTAGTTGCAGGTCTCTACTGCGCGTCCGCTGGGATTCTTCTGTATTCTTCATGGAGTGCAGCAAGAAGCAGAGCTATTGGCGGAGGGGACTAAACTCGTGCCTCCGGCTTGGTGAATAATTGATCAATGGAAAGACGCGCCATCCGCAAGGCTCATGGCCGTACAGGAACCGGCAACAACGGCGCCGGTGTATCTCTCTGGGTATCTTCAGTGGGGGCATGGTCTCGATAGCTGACTTTGGAGGTGATATTTGACAGGCTTTGCAGTTGCACGGAGGGCATCGCGTATTGTGACTGGTGGGATGCAATAAGCTTTCAGGGGCATTGCGTTAGTGGTCGCCGCTGCCCCGCTAAAAGGAGCTCGCTAGCCTCGAAGGAGACGACCTGCCTTTTCATCGAGTCTCTTTCTACTTCTGGAAGGATAATTAGTGGTCGTCTTAGTTCATACTGCGCGTACCCCTCGATTACCTACTCTACTACTGTACTCTGATCTTGCACGCCAGCCTTTCTCCTTCAATAATAGCTCTTTTCTTTCGTGGTACAGTATTCCAATCTCGCTTCTTTCTTCCTTCTGTCCCACTTTCATAACTGTACGTGGTATATGAAGTACAGCACTTGAGATTCTATCCTGGATCATTTATACTTTCGCCGTAACACGTACCATTCAGTACTGTGCTCCACGATATGCCAACTATCTCATTTGCATGAAGATAATATCATTCCGCGCGGAAGGTGGCGGTGACTGAGGTACATTATCCCCAGGGGGCTGAATTGTGGTGAAGGTTTATAAACGATCTTGCCCGTCCAGTTTCATACCAACCTTCTGTTCTGGCTTTTCTGGAAGCCAGTGTTAATAAGGAAATAATACGGTGTCGCCTTCCCATTGCGTCACAGGGTCTGAGTCTTGTCTTCGAATATCTGCTACACAATCGAATCTTCTCTGACACGTTCTCCGCCGTGTCTGATTTTACTTCGACAACGCAGTTTCACGCTCAATCGCTCTCTTGGTATCTTTTTCACTTCGCCATGGTGGACTCCGATAATGTTGCGTTTAATATCGCGGCTTTTGTTGCAGGTCTATTCATTCTCGAAATTGGGGCGGACAAGTTTGTAGATCACACAGCAAAAGTCGCTGCTAGGCTGCGGGTCCCACAAACTCTGATAGCATTGTTAACAGCTGGGGCTGAATGGGAGGAAGTAAATCACCCCTGCACCATCTTCAAGAAGCTTCTGCTAATATGTGCTCCAGCTAATAGTAGTTGTCGCCTCCATCTCTCAGCATCAATCCCCTCTCGCCCTTGGAAACATCCTCGGTTCTTCCATATCGAATATCCTCGGGGCCTTTTCCCTGGGCCTTATTTTCTCCCCGTCATCAATTACCTTTGACAAATCGGCAAAGATATACACCAGTGCTTTACTTGGCCTTACGACCCTCTTCACTATCTTCATCCTGTTCTTCGAAACTTTAGGACGTTTTGGTGGAGTCATTCTCATCCTCACATTTATTATATATATCATCTCGATAGTAGGGGCAATATACAGAGGGATTGTGGCACCGCCAGAAGATTCGGATAGCGATTCAGATAGCGATTCAGATTTCTCTGGACCCGACTTGGAGGACAATAATGACGAAGAAGCAGCTGTGCTTCTAAAAGAGAAGCCCGTACATTCCCAGGCCCATTCTGCAGGTAGCAGCAGCACGACGCTTCAAGGCTCTGAAACGCACAATTCTTCAGGGAAAGAAATGGACTGCCCTTTAGCCAAAGAAATGTTTGAGGAAGTCGACCTTGCTAAGGATCCTAATCACCTTTCCAAAAGCAAAAACTCTCATAGCACCATATACCACCTCGCTCACCTTTTATTGGGTTTCTTTGCCCTCTCTCTATCAGGCTATATCCTCTCTCACGCCGTCTCTACTCTCGCCGTATCTTTTAACCTCTCCTCTACTATCCTAGGCACAACCATTCTCTCTCTTGCGACCACGCTTCCGGAAAAATTCATTTCCATCCTATCCTCGACCCGCGGCGAAAACGGCATCGTAATAGCCAACACAGCAGGATCAAACATCTTCCTGGTTACCCTATGTGCTGGTGTATTATATGTTGCTGGAGATCTCTCTGCTCTGAAGGGTAGTGTCACCTTGTTCGAAGTACTGTCGATGTGGACTAGCAGTTTCATTCTTTTCGGAATCGTCATGATTGGCGGGAAGAAATGGATGGGGTGGGTATTAATGACAGCGTACATGGCGTTTCTGGTGCTGGAGTTTACGGCGGACAGGAGGACGTTTGACGATTAGATGCCTATTATTATTACACTTGATATCCCTTCTTCGCAGGACCAGTGGATGAATTGGATTTTGTAAATATGAATACTGATAAATGTACATATCAACTCAATTCCCTCAGCTGATTTAGTCTTGCGGTGAGCTAGTAAAAGTTTCACACCTTATATACATACGTCAGTAAATGGTGCTTTGAAAGTAAGTTTTGTTGCACATCGCAATTCATGAGCATGAAATCTGCAGCGTGTGATCAGATGAAACCATCTAGTTTAAAATAAAGATTTTGTTGCACATCGAAATTCTTTGCACGAGAAATCGACCACATGGAAAACACCTGGAGTGAAAAGTTTCGTTGCATGTCGCAATTATTGTACGAGAAACTAACCCTATAGAAAAGCCCAAGTTTGAAATTTTTTGTTGCATGTCGCAATTCCTACACGAGAAATCAGCCATGTGGGAAAGCCAGGTTTGAGCAGTTTCGTTGCACATCGCAATTCGTGAACGGGAAATCCACTGCAGTAGAAGACCTGATCAGGTGACAACACTGGTTTAAGAAGACTTTTCGTTGCATGTCGCAATTCGTGAACGGGAAATCCACTGCAATAGAAGACCTGATCAGGTGACAACACTGGTTTAAGAGGACTTTTCGTTGCATGTCGCAATTCGTGAACGGGAAATCCACTGCAGTAGAAGACCTGATCAGGTGACAACACTGGTTTAAGAGGACTTTTCGTTGCATGTCGCAATTCATGAACGAGAAATCGTGGGCGAGATAACAACGTAATGAGATGAAAGCTCGTAAGATAACACTAAGGAGATTCAAATTGGTCGTATATCCTTCTTTGGCTCTCTTGGACATCTAACAAGAACAAGAACAAATGGAATGACTGGATTGGATGAGATGGATGAAAGCAGTTAGTAACTGTAAAATACTAAGACATGGGCTTTCACATTCTTTATAAGGAGGGTAGGGACGGAGGTTGTTGATACTAAAAAGAAAAGCTGCTCTTCAGAAAAGAGAAAAAGACATATAAATTTCACAAGAGCATGTGAAGCTAGGCTAAGTGTAACATATGAGTAAACCCCCCTTCCAAAAATGTATTTTACTCCTAAATCCCGTCCCATACAGTGTCCTCACATGTGGGGTGTGTGTAATTATCAAAATCATTTCCTCATCAATTTGGGTCATTTAAAAAATAAATAGAACCTCCTAAGAAGATGCGGGTGGCGCCGATGTATTCTGTGTCGGCTCTGCACGTTGGACAGCTCCGAATTGGTTGTTGCCTTGGTCGAAGATCTGTATCGATGGTCAGTAATCAAGTTGAAATTTGTTTGGAAAAATAAATACGATAGCGCAGATAGAAGGGGAGGGAGTGAAAATAAGAAACTGTGGATAAGCCTTACAGCATAGATTCCCTTCAAGAAGGTATCGCCAAGAATATCGAATGTCATTGAGCCACGAGACTGGATGCCGCCGTAGACCATGCCATTACCGGCGTCAGCGAATCCCAAGTCTTCCTTCTGTACAGCGAATTGGGTGTCTCCAACGGCAAAGGTGACAACTGGAAGCTGGGCAGCTGTCGTGCTGGAGGGGAAGACGTAACCCTGTTGTGTCTGGTCATATGTGGATCCCGGAATAGCCTTATAGATGGCTTCGCATGTCGCATCGGAAACCAGTGCCAGGGTGGTACCGGTATCAGCAATGGCGGTGTTGCCGGATTGCTGGATGGTTTTGCCGTTGACGGTTGCGGAGGTGGACTGGAACATCCAGAAGCCTTGAGAGTTGTCGACTGGTGTGTATGCGATCTGTTGACCGGAAGCCTTGACAGTGGCTTGGTCGATGAAACCAAATGTGTAGAAACTCTCTCCCTTGTCGGGATCACTGGCATCACGCCAGCTACCTAGATTAGCGGTAAAGAGCTCCGCCGTCTTGGGAATTTCTGACTCGGTGATCATGTTTTCAACAGGTGTCTGGACTGGAGTTGGCGTCACAGTATTAATACTGCCGAAGGCAAGACCCAAAAGACCGTCGCCGGCTCCTTGGACAAACTGATCCGACATTTTATTGGAGAGCTCGACCGCTTGGTTCTTGATTGTGAGGCCACCGAGTGTAACATTGTCCGTACCAACGGTTCCAGAAGCCGATGATGAATCGCCATATGAAATTTTCCATGTTGAACCTTTTACAGTCTTGAATGTGGATGACTTGGTTGGGTCGAAAATGGTGTGTCCTGACCCTTGCGATTTAATTGAAGACGGGAGCTCGGTAGACCAAACCTACAGACGCGGTTAGTTATATTCATTTTTCAATGCCTCTATGCTCTTACCCAGAGATCAGAGGATCCGGTATCAAAGTCAAGCATGAGAGTTTGTGGTGGTGTGCCGATCTGGACTGGGCAGAGGTATTCAGAGTCGTTCTGCTGATCATCTGCGGTTACTTCTCCAGTATCCCCAGTAGCATTGCTATTTTTCTTTGCTAGAACGCGGTGGGTATGAGCCTTGCCGCCGAACTTCTTGAAATGTCCGTGATGGCCAGTCTGGCTGACTTTGTTCATCTGGAAATATGGTCCTGGCTTGGTGGGCTCAAAGCCCCATTTCTGAAGGAGATAGACATAAGATTTGGTGCCTGATCTCTTATAGTGTTTGTTGGGGACTATCTTGATCTTCTGCAAGCCTTGAACGGAAGACATGATGATATTTGTTAGTGATGATGTGTGTGGTATTATAATTTTTGTCAAAGGGAATATGAAAGTGGTATGAAAGAGAAATGTTTGAAGAGGAGGCACTGCCTCTCTTTATGTAACTTGCCATCTGCACAGCGTAGGAGTGATATGCCCAGCTGGTCTGGGAGCCAGGCAGGAGAGCAGGGACAAGCTTCACGGTTCCGCAGCCTGCATGTTGGTGTTTCGAGCTTCGATGCGGCGTCATCGATGCTCCCTACATCACTTGAAGGCATCCGACAGGTAGTAGGTGGAGCTTGTGGTTCAATCGAGCATTGGCATAGAGACACTAGGCCCTGGGGTAACCGATTAGTTGGACCAACTGACCACGGTGGCACCATGAGTAATAATAGAGAGATATTATTTACACTCTGAATCGCCGGTGGGCAGGCCAGGAACTGGGCAAATCTAGGGCCACCCTGGCTAGACATAAGAAGCAGTGAATCCTGGCGCATACATATCTACCTCCATTTCCACAGCCTAGGTGGATCTTGTGGTTTTCTGACATAGTAGAGAATATATTAAGATGCATTGCGTTTCGTTATCACCAGGTCAGGGCAGTCGTCGACTGTCGACTGGAGGATTGTCATAAAGAGGAAGGTGGATAATGATGTAACGCGAGGCGGCGACTGTGCTGTATCCCACGGCACTACACTCCTCAAGCACCACTCGGCGGTTTCCTGAGACAAGGGATCATCCGACCCTAGGCCGGGGAGGGTAGAGAGATATGGAGATAGAGGGGTTGATAGACTGACAGACTGATAGGCCGAGAAGGCGAGTCTCGTCAATCTCAACAATGCTGGTGCCGGTGCTGGACGCTGTGCGGCGAGGGATCGAGTACTTTACTTGTGCTGTACTATACCTGATACAACTACCGGCACGAGAGGAAGGTTTCATACTGATTAATCACCGTGATACTGACACTGAACATTTCGAGAATCTTTCACAAGAGCTCGGCTCCAGTCAACGAGAGTTCCTCATTCCGGCGAGCGACCATCGTCGATGTACCATGGGCCATGGACCGGGGAGCTGGACATGATAGGAGTTGTCCAGTACGAGTACCTTGCCTCAAATACCGTCGCACGTACATTGACGTCATGCGCCCGGGTGGAAGATCTTCTTTCCAGAGCATCAAACTCGATACTCAAAGGAGCGATCTCTACGCACCCAATGCGTTCAGTGGCAAGACACACCAAAATATCACAGCCTATCGATCAGCATCCCCGCGAAATCAGGAACAAACGAAAAAAAACATAGCGCATCGAAGAGAAAAACGTGTATCAATCAAATCGTAGTACCATCCACTGAAACGCGCCACGTAGATCGGGGATGGGGATTCATGGGATCCGGGTTGATTCTAGCGGATTGGGAGCAAAGCCTGGAAGAACAATACATTCCAGCTTGATTTTTCGTCCAGCCTGCTTTCCTCAACCCCTTCGGGGCTCCTGGCCTCTGCTGCGCGGTTGATCTTCTTCGCGAGATCAAGATTTGCAATGTATTTTCGGAAAGGCTTGGCCGGCTTCTATTTCGGGGTCCGCATGACGTTCTTTCTTTTTATTTTGTTTCCATGCAATCCTTTTGTACAATACCTAGACCTAGAAGGTCATGGACGTGGAACCTAACTTGGAAAGTTCAAGATCTCTCACGTACCTTATTCACACCATCCCTTTTCCACTGAGACAAGTCCCGGCATATATGCCTGACGTGCTGGTGACAGCCCCCACCCTGTCCAGGATGACCATTAAGCGAGCATGTGTACCATACAACGCAGAGGTCGAAGGAAGGTTGATGCCTTGATACATCTTGTGCTCGTGCGATATACAGCACCCTCCAGGTCTCCCATCACACTCACTTTCACAATTGTGAGGTTCATTCGGTGAGAGTCAAGTGCAGCCGAAACATAGCCATTCGAGCGAAGTGTAACACCAAGTGGTTGCCACCATGATAACAGAGCGTCACTATTGACAGGCGCGGACAAGGCTGGCTGAACTCTCTGACCACAAGACCGTTCCGGATTTCAGACGGAGGAAAATTCCTGAACCCTTCGTATCTTTAACATCTGTAACGGCGTGTCAACTGCTAGAGCTAAAGAAACGTTGGGTAGAGGCTGTGATTGTGGCAAGAATCTGTCACCTTGGGATCCTACGGTCGGATTTGTTCGTCCATTTAAGACAGGGCGCTCGATGAAGCCGCTACTGAAGCACAGCAGCAAGAAGGCGTCCAGCCATAATCCATCGCGGGCTCGGTGAGGATGTTAGCTTATTCATATAGAAATATGCTATCTTTTCTTTTGCGAGAGCTGAATGCCCATTTCTGTCCGCTGACGAGCTTACGTCGGCGTTGTGGTAAGACATTATTTTAGAGAAAGGAGGGGTATGAGCGGTTCAGGATCAGATAGCTAATACCCTACATACTCTTCTATTTAAAATCCTTAAGGTTCTATCTTCTTATTTTGCATAGTTGGAAGCCCCTGACTCCATTGCTGATCCAGCATTCCTCTCCATCAACCAAAGAGTCCGCCGTCACAATTTCCTCAACGCACATCCTAAAATTCAGTTAGTGAAAAATCCCGTTGTTGTCTAAAGTAGGTTACCTACCCCTTTTCAAGTGCCCATCGTCTAGTAGTCCCTATCTGACCGCCAGATGATATCGGGGGGGTCGTCCATCTCCCATTTCTCCAAAAATACGGAGTCGTCAGGCTTCCTTCCATGATCTCTCCGTCTTCGTTCACTACTAAAGCCTCTTTTTCTGCTGCCATATCTTTGATTCCACACCTTCCCCTCGCAGCCATGTACATATCTCGCTCCGTAGTTTTATAGCTAGTATATGGCGACTTGGAAGTCTTCGGTACATCAGGAAGTAACTCCCAAATCTTTCCCGTTGGTGGATCACCATAAACGCAATCATCATCTCCAACAGTCAATGCCCCGCCTGTCAGAGGACTAACATTCATTTTGACGGCTGATTTCGGGGGCGGAATTCTCTTTGGAAACAAAGCGAATTCTGTAACCGGCGCGGCCGGGGACATTTCAACCTTTATTGTCCCATCGTGGCTTAAGAGTGTCCTGGTCCTCATCGGAGTTGGATGTTTAGGAATCGCCTCGGTGAGCTTTTTGAGAAGATGAGAAAATCCCTCCGGGCCACGGATCGCATCAGCTGCTTTTGTCCAGCCGAAATGCTCTGCTGCTTGAAGCATGCGATCCCGGTGAAAAGGTAGCATGTAGAAAGGACTAGGTGTAGTTTCGCCTTCCCATCCTTCTGTATTGATAGGAAGAGAAATGAGGAGTGGATCGTACCTCAGAGAAGTGAAGAGCTGGAAGTCCGGAGTAGCCATAATAAAAATTCCAAAGAATTTCGTCTACGTTTGATATAAGTTTAGGGGGGCTACCTGGCCAAAAAAGAAGATATATTTCTAGGTTCTTTAGCACAATTCTGTCGAATAGTTAGCCAATTGTGGAATAACTATTATGGGAAGAACACGGTGACAGAACAACCGATAGACTCGATTCGTGACGTGTATGCGTATGTATCTCCTGATGAAAGAAGGAGGACGAAGCTACGGCTCCGATACATACATAGGGTGTGCCCTCGGCTAGCGCTAGCCCCACCACGCCATAACAATAACTGCACGTGAAACTATAGGATATTGATGTTGATATATCAGAAAAGGATTTTCTTGTAGAGAATATAGTCTTAGCTATTCTTAAAATCTACAAGGTATAAGAACTTTTAATAGCAAAAATTGTACGTCTCAAATCTTTAAATCATAGTTATGGAAAATCTATCATCGTAAATCAGAGGCAGAAGTACTTGGATATAGATGTCATATGACTCAAAGTAAGCTTGAAATTTATTTTTAATACAGTAACCTCAAGAAGTGTAACATACCGCTTAAAAGATTACGCTTCAATGATTCCAAGATTCAAAAGCCCTAACCAAAGAGCCGAGCAAGACGATTCAAGTTTAGGGTTGTTTGTATTGTATGGGAGCACGGCTTTGACCTTTGATAGGCTCTTGTTCTTCAAAAACAGTTTGCCTTTCACAATCTCCACAGTCGTTCAATCGATTGCCAATTCTTGTGAAAATTTTAAGGTCCTTGATCGGGGGATGTAAAAAGAAAAGTGGGCTAGCGGTTGTTCGACTGTTCAACATTGAAAAAAGGGCCGAAATTGGCACGTGCAGGAACACCAAATACAGTACTTTTACCAAATTGTCTTTAGCCTGTCTTGTCATAAGTGATATTGTAAAGCCTTTATAATAGATTTACGTAGTGTTTCGGCCCCTATCCAGGATCAACTTACTACTCAGGGACAATTGTAGACTTGGGAATATTTCTTAGTAAATTCGTACAGGTGTCAAGTTCGGCCACTTTTTTCCCTGCTGGAGAGCCAGAGCTCGATACACATTGGGCAGTTCCCGCTTGCTTAACCTCAACATGTGAAGAAGAAACATTGGAAGATGTTTATATATAACCTCACGTCGTAAGCTTGAGGGTTTATCTGCTGCAAGTTATCATTCCCTTGCAGCATTTACTCGTCTAGTCTCTAGAGTAAGAGTGTAACTGGCTAATTGCATTGGTTTTGAACTACACTGCAGCACTTCTCATCGTTTCCTATTCAAGTGAAAGGAGAGCCAGGACGATATAGCTTCTCAGCCAAAGCGAATTGGGTGTGAGAATGTTGTCACCAAGTAATGTGGCTACTATCTTACAAGTGTAGACCGGTTCTTCTTTAAAAAAAGGCTGGCTCTTGAACCAGGCAAAGGATCTTGCATGCATGACTAGTAAGTCTTTGGGGGCCGCCCCAAGGATGCTCGGGCAACCGCGTGGGTTGCACAGCAGCTACGAGTAGGAAAGAGATATATCTTAGCCTTATAGTGTTTCTTAGATCATGAAATTTCTCTGCCATTTGCAAAGAAATTATCGCGAGCACAGCCAATCTAAATATAAAAGCATGTCGAGCGGATTTTATGAACCTCTCTCACGAGCGTTTGAACTCGACAATGATATCGATTTCGAGCCTATCTTAGACTCTGATGAGAGTCTAAGAGAACTGCACAATATGCAGAATCTTACGTCTGGAGGACAGCTAAGACCTCCTCTATCACAGCCCCAGACTGTGGTATCAGCTACCCCAGTAGAGCACTTTCTATATGGTGATTATTTCTTACTGTGAAGCATGCCGACCTAACGTCTCTCTACCTAGATGCAATGCGAGCGCCTCCACCTACGCCTCGGAGCAGAGAATCATCTCGAGATATTCATGATTCATCTCCAGAGGTTGAAGATAAACGAGCTAGACTACAATTCAACTTTAATGCCAATACGCAGCTCTGGAATCTTTTCTTCGAGGGCCTGAAAAGATATCTTATAACTCTAACCTGTCTACTCGTTGCCACCATCAAATTCTTCTCAATGGAACAGGTCATGAGTCACAACAAGAAGCTGTGGTTTAACACCCTTTCTACAGGGCTTTCAATGGCATTGGGTATGAGCCTTCCAAATGGATTCAAGGTCATGGTTGTCAATCTTCGTTGGTTTATTCTAAGCCGGAGGCATAGGAATCTCGCAGAAGTGAACCCTCACCGGCTATATCCTCGATTAAAGGTCATCACTGATTTTCGATAGATCGATAAAATCCTCCGCTCCGATAGCATGACAATCTTACTGCAACTGATTTTCGATTCATTGCGGAAGAGCTTTAGACGTAATCAGGGAACGTGTGATTGGGCTTTAGTCTCAGCGTGTTTCATTTGGCTAATAGTAAATATTGTAAGCGTACCAGTTTCTAGATACCCATGTGTTTGGTAAAGCTAATCTGCATCTAGGCCACCCAGGCCGGTGTGGCCTCCATCGGATTGTTGTACAGTTCTAGTATTGGCGAAAGGACCGCCCTAACCAAAAATGGTACTGTTCTACTCCCTGATTTGGCTCAAATA
The DNA here is from genome assembly GCA_037952705.1 of Haplographium delicatum. Classification (NCBI taxonomy): domain Eukaryota; kingdom Fungi; phylum Ascomycota; class Leotiomycetes; order Helotiales; family Hyaloscyphaceae; genus Haplographium; species Haplographium delicatum. The sequence goes on from JAPZPC010000045.1 coordinate 55,052, forward strand.
TATCCAGTAGGATTTGACAGCCAAGCCCATGATTCAATTGGTGCCCAACAATACACAGCGAATAGGTAAGTGAATCCCATATATCACCTCTCATACAACTGACCGAAATGGAGCTTTGGAAACATGGCACTAAGCTTGAAATACAACTTGAGCAGTAATGCTCCCAGCCCCAAAGTTCTGTGGTCATCAGAAAGTTCCAGCTTCTATCTCGCTGATGATGGGCGATCGTGGATGTTTGTATTCATCGACTCTTCAACTGCCCCTCCTGGTATGATCGGTGGACCGTCCTCTATCTACACGAGTCGAAGCATAAATGCTACGTGGAGTAGCCGGAGTTGGCCTGTTATCGCAGGAGGCGATGGCACTGTTGCAAATCTGACAGTCGATTTAAACTCCAGTGGTTCCACCTTCAATATTTCACTACCAATAGTTGGAGGACAAGACCAGACGACATTTTTTACTGACTCAGACCCAGAAGTTAACTGTGGGCCTGGGTGCAGTATTATTGAGGCCTTTGAAGCAGCAGGTGTCGGCTCTTGGTACTACGTCCGCAATATTATGTTGGTTCTGTTGTCAATGCCACACTCAGTCAACATGAGGTTGGCCTTAGTCTACGTCAAATGGCATCCGCAGGAATTGCATTACAAGGCTACGGTGTAAATTATTCGCTACCTGGCACAAAACAATCCCAGGTTTATCCATCAGAATCGGCGTACGGTCAACCACAAAACGGGGACGTCGATAGAATGGGGTCAATGATATCCATGTTTTCAATTGGAGTAGTTTCTGTTGCAGCTCTTTACTCATTCAACCATATACTTACGGTGGTAGGAGAACAACCACAAATTGGTAATCAAATTACTGTTGACCATTGGCGTTCTCTATGGATAATCATGGGAATGGTTGTGGGGGCTCAAGGCCTAGCACTTGTTGTAACAACGTTTTTGCCAAACTGTGTTCTCGTAAAGGATGAGAGTGTTTTTTCAACAGCGAGATTGATGAGACCCATGTTGGCTAAACTTGGAGACAATGGGACAGCTGCAGATGGGGAGGCAATTTGTGCTGTACTGCATGAAGGGGATGAGACTAATTTCATTTACAGCGTCAACAGAAAGACACTTCGAGATTCATTTCAAGTAGAGTTGACTTATCAACCGTCTCGTCTTAAAATAAGAGCAGTCCCCGGAGGATATTATGATTGAGGATATCTTTGTGAAAGGAGGAGCATATGGAGTCTTATATGGGCGGAAATGAATGAGGAAAAGGGGCTTTAAGCGGAGGGTTTGGATCTGGAGTTCTTTGAGTTTATTCGGTCTAGGTTATTGGTTTGATGCTGCTTTGAAACTTTAATACTTCTATAATTTCTTTGAAAACATTTGCAAACACGATAGATACTTCAAGCCATGCGTGGATGCATTCCAGGATAAAGCTTACCAAGGTATGACTTGACGTTTTGGGACTAGTGTCGTAATGCAATCTTTGGAGCGAATCAGCATTTATTTTCGCGACCGAGCTCTGGTATCGCGAACTTTTTCTGGGCAGAGTTGCCTGTTGAACATCATCATCCAGGGTGCCGACTCTCATCAAACACCCCTTTCTCTTCCTTCATTCCTATTGCATTCTGCCTTCTCTTAATAATATATTCCTTCTCCACATGTCTTCCCAACAACCAATTCCTGTCGGGAATGCTATCCCAGATTTCGCGTCATCAACACCCCCTTCATCAGTCTGGGATCGAATATCAACATGGGCCTCGGAAAATAAAGCTGTTGTATACACAATTGCCGGTGTAGCAGTAGTTATCACAGGAGCCGGTGTGGCATATTACTTGACAGACTCAGTATGATAATTCAACCCCCTTTGATAAATATGAGGTGGTTTCGGGGCTAACTATCAATTCATTAGAAATCAAGCACATCCGGTTCAGATACACCCAAAAAGTCTAGCAAGAAAGAAAAGCGAAGGAAGAGAGATGAAGAGAAGAAGGACGCAGATTTAGAAAAAGGCACAGCGGAGTCTAAGCCCAAAACCCCGACTGTTGAGTCCGCAGGCGACTGGGAGCTGCTGGCGGACATAGATGAGACCACAGTCGGAAATCTTTCTGAGCAAGAAAGAAAGGACTATGCTGCAAAACTTAAAGCCGCTGGAAATACTGCATACGGGAGCAAAGAATATAACAAGGCCATCGAATTATACGGCAAGGCTATCTTGTGCAAGCCAGATCCCATATTCTACTCGAACCGTGCCGCCTGTTACAACGCTCTCGGACAATGGGATAAGGTTATTGAAGACACAACTGCAGCTATCAACCTGGACAATGAATACGTCAAGGCTTTGAATCGAAGGGCGAATGCATACGAACATCTTGAGAAGTATAGTGAAGCTTTACTCGATTTCACGGCAAGCTGCATCATCGATGGTTTCCGGAATGAGTCCAGTGCTCAAGCCGTCGAACGTCTGCTCAAGAAGGTTGCCGAGGCCAAGGGAAAAGCTATTCTAGCCAGTAAAGACAAGAAATTGCCAAGCCCAACATTCGTTACAAATTATCTGCAAAGTTTCCGAAGTCGTCCCCCGCCAGCTGGGTTGGAATTAAGTCTCGAAATTCCTGAAGATACTGGAAAAGGGCAATTGCAAGCCGGTCTGCGTGCAATGGACAAGAAGACAAGCGAAGGATATGAGGAAGCTGCTACTGCTTTTGATAAGGCCTTGGAATTGAATGAACTCGGAGAACATGAGGCATTTGCCTACAACATGCGAGGAACATTCAGATATCTTCGTGGTGACAACTTGGAGGCATTGAGTGATCTAACTAAAAGTGTTGATCTTCAGCCCGCTCTGACACAAAGCTTCATTAAGCGTGCTAGCATGCATCTAGAACTCGGTATGTGAAGTAGATAATAGTGAGGGACCCTGACTGACATGATATTAGGTAACAAAGACGCGGCTGCGGATGATTTTTCGAAGGCAATGGAGCAGAATGGTGAAGATCCGGACATTTACTATCATCGTGCCCAGTTAAATTTTATTCTCGGAGAATTTGCCGAGGCAGCAAAGGATTACCAGAAGTCGATAGATATCGATAAGGAATTCATCTTCTCTCACATTCAACTTGGTGTCACGCAATATAAGATGGGGTCAATCGCCTCCTCAATGGCTACTTTCCGACGATGCATCAAAAACTTTGACAAGGTACCAGATGTGTATAATTACTACGGAGAGCTATTGTTGGATCAACAAAAGTACCAGGAAGCCATTGAGAAATTCGACACAGCGGTGGAAATGGAGAAGCAGACCAAGCCACTAGGCATGAACGTTTTGCCGCTCATCAACAAGGCTCTAGCCCTTTTCCAGTGGAAGCAAGACTTTGCAGAGGCAGAGAAGCTTTGTCAGAAGGCCCTTATCAGTGAGTGTCCCTTGTTATATAAACCCCGTATATTTCGTGTTTAAGATTAACAAATTTCCAGTCGACCCGGAGTGCGACATCGCCGTCGCAACCATGGCTCAATTACTACTCCAGCAGGGCAAGGTCACGGAAGCGCTGAAATATTTCGAGCGAGCCGCCGAGCTCTCCCGAACCGAAGGGGAAATTGTCAATGCCCTGTCCTACGCCGAGGCCACGAGGACACAGCTCGAAGTTCAAGAAAAGTATCCTCAACTTGCCAGCCGGTTGCAAGGCATGGGCGGAGGATTAGGCGGCGGTGCCATGCGCTGAGAGATGCTGAGATGAGAGCAGGAGGAAGGAGGGAGGGAGGGAGGGAAGGAGATAGGGGAGGAATATTATTTGTTGCTCGATACTTTTGACGGCTTAGAGGCTTTTGATATATGGAGCAACTTGGGGGGCACAGGGACAGGGTGAGGATAGGTTGATGATTGCATACACACGATTACATTTGTAACTAATACTCCGCTTCACTCATAGAAGAGTGTGTACACTAAAGACGCACGACGCACTTTTCCATCATCCATGTATCTGATCAGGCTCTCTCGCTTTCGCTCTCGGATATGAAGTATTACAGGTGGATGATTAGTCCGATTCGGAACTGGGAACAAACCATATCACTGGGCCTTAGCCTATCTTCATGACCTGTAGGGAAACATATTGATCCTTCCGGAAAGCCTATCTGCGTCAGCATCCAGGAAGTTAGCGCTACATTGCCGCCGATCGATTTACTCACCATTCCACCGGATCTCTCTCTTTTCTCTCCCAGAAACCTTATATGAAAACCAGCGTCGATCCCTACTGGAGTAGTTTCGTTGAGTAGGATTCATGCATGAACTGAGTGAGGTCTTCGCCTCAGAAGGCAAACGTGAGAGACGAGTGAAAGAGTGAAGAGGACGAAAAGAAGGATTGCGTAAGGCTCATTTGGGCCGCGGCCACCTCGACCTTTCTAATCTCTGATATCTCATTTGGCGCTTGAGTGTGGACAACGCGCTTCCCAATACCCCAAACCGCTGACGCAGTGTGGGTTCATTGGTTATCACCAACTAAGCGCCTGCCAATTGCACTTCGTGAATAGCAATAAACCTCACTCTCCAGGCGCAGCCGCCAGCGCATCACGGCACAGCATTAGCTTGACGCGAAAGATATCGATCCATCATGTTGGTGGCTTTTTAACCTTCTGTCATGAACATTTCCTAAATTTATCTCTCCCCCGGCCAGATATCGAGGTCTTTTCGAGGCCAGCAGAATCGGTCGGCCGCCCCGCTGCCGACGGTCACGGCAGGAAGAAAGAGCGGGAAGAAAGAAAAATTGAAAGCTAATTGTTCCTAATATAGGTCTGGGTAATGTGACCGCCAATCTATTTTCGTATTAATTTGGGCGATTTTCTAGATGGGGGTGGGTTCAGGGTTGCATGCGCTTACTGGCAAATTAGTCGACATTAACCCTCGTACGATGGGGAGGGGATAAGGCGGGAGCCGAACTTTAACCCCCTGGTGGTTCCCCTGAACCGCACATGGCCTACGTTCTCGAAGCGAGGGAAAGTTTGGTGCAGAGATAGGTGAAGTGTTAGCGGCACATAACAAGGGCCAGGGTCAAAAATCGAATGGCGGGCTCGGGGCTTTCTTCCCTGCATTGCCGTCCGTAATATGTTCCTTTTAGGAGAGAAAGAGGCTCGAGAATGCCACTCCCGTGCTGCGTACGACTCTGTGGAGGCCCGGAAGAGAGAGGCATTCCGCGTTTGCAAGACAGTGGTCCGAATACGTGTATGGCGTGTAGGTAATTTAATTGAATTTCATCGAAAAATGCGCAATCACGGGAGGGCCACGCTCGTTCTGGTATCGTGGATTCTTTGGCGGGGAATTAGTAGCAGAATTCAGGAGGAGGCTCAACATTGCAGACGTCGAAACGCAGAATCATCCAGAGGTCTAAGAGATGTCATTGTAAATGGCGCAATTCCACCCTATGGTGATGTCGGAGAATTAGCATGGACCATCTGAGGATTGATGAACCTTTCGAAACTCGAAACATCTCTAGATCAGAACGAAACATGAAACGAAACATCAGACAACTAAAACGGCACGAAAGAAGCACAGTCCGCCAGATTTTGGAACACATTGCGAGATGATAGGGATAAGGAGAATAATCTGCACAGATCATTGTTCTCATCCGATGTTTGGAGGATCAAACATTTGCTGTGCCTGGGACCTGGTGCCTGGAAAGGGGGGATCTTCTGCACAGATCGTTCATCCCATCCGATGTTTGGAAGATCAAACGCTTGCTGTGCTCATCACTTGAAAAACTCCGGTTTTCCCATGCTCGTAACATGGATTTGGTGAATCAATTGCCTTGTTGGGGGCGAAAACCTGTGAAGTTTTCAAGGGTCACGGGCTCGCAGCTCTCTCAATAACAGCACAGAACCAAATGGGTGTTTCGAGTTCGAAGCTACAGTAGAGCACGGAGTACAGTAGCCCAGCAGGGCTGGACCTCGCCTGGCAGCGAAATGCCAAAGGTTTACGTCGGAACCCCCTCCCAGTTTTCTCTTGATGAACTGCCGCCGGGTAAAAGCGACCGTGCTGCGTTTCTCGTCTCCGCTTGACTGGCAGATGACTCGTAATGGAGGCGAAGAATCAGAAGCAAGAAAAGATGCACTCGATGTTGGAACGGAAAAGTGCGCAGGGGGGTTGTGGGAGGAGTCTAACAAAGGTGGAGTAGTTCAGGACCGGCGGAGAAAACGTCCAGTAGAGCGAGCAATCTAAGTTTACACGCGGCGGCACGGCACAGGCCTCTTCAAAGCCAAAATGGTTTGTCTGATGTCGAGGAGGGGCGATGGCCTACGACTGACTGCAAGAAAGTGGGCACAGGTGAGGTATGTCAAATGGAGTGAGCGATGATTAGTGCGGAGTACGAGAATAATAATCATGCCTGAAAACATGTCCAGTAGTTCTGTCTCGAACAGTTCCAGAGACACTCACTGGTGTATATGCGGACAAGTCGTAATCCGAGGCTTCGGATGGAGTGTAGGGAAGAGGCTGGGGCAAGCTCAGACAGATACTCTTCGGGAAGGGTTGTACCGTTGTAGTCAGATGGGTATGGCCCTACGATTCCCCTACGAGTCTTACTCGATATTTCGTCAATTCTGAAGGCTGAAGGCTGAAGCCCTGCGCGCGGTCAGTGGTAAGTACTCCTGTGCCCCTGGGAACATGGTCTCTCGGATCTCGCTGTACGCTGTCTGCAGTCAGCAGCTTGTCTCACCCTGGGTAGTGTGGGATCCAAGGCATTTTGGGGACAGGACCCCGAAGCCTTTTCTTGTACATACGGGGTGCAGCAAACGCGAGGCAGGATTATCGATGAACGGATAGACTTTTGCGTTTTGGATGTTGGATGTTGGATGTTGGTGGTTGATTAACGAAAATGCTGGGGGGAGGGAAAAGAGGGACGGGGACGGGGACGGGGACGGCTCTGATTGCGTTCTTCGGCTATTGGTGCAGGAAGGAACGGCTGACGGTACAGTGCGAAGTACGGTATGAAGCAATGGACTGTACAGTACGCACAAATAAACTCGCAGTGTTGCTCTTGCCCTTGCCCTTGCCCAGGCCCAGGACAGAATGGTAGGGCTCCCTCCTATATCTCTCGGTGCTCTACTCCATACGTATATTTCATATATACATAACCTACTCTCAATATTTTTTAATTTAATTATGCTCTGCCTTCCGTATATATCCCATGGGGCAAACCGCTGGCCGTCTTGTCTGGCCCCAGGACCCACGAAAAACAAACAACAGGCTCCAAACCAGCTCCCAGGGCACAAGGGCACAAGTTCAGACGGTAGCGCGTCTTTCTTTAAGCTTCCTGCAGACCCCGGTTCGGATATGCAGGTCAACGCAGTTCTGCGGCACCGTGCAATTTTAGCATCAATATTCGCGAGAGCCAGATACAGGCTGCCCGGACAGGCATGAGGAGGCCCCAGGCCCGCCAAGGGCTGTCAGGACCGTCGAGCCCAAAATCCCAGACCACCATCCATGGGTACGAGTTGGCGCAGGCGCCGCCTGGCGGCGGCCATGGTAAGACCATGATCCATAAATTGTTTGGCCCACTGACCAGCGTGGGGATTTATAGTCAAAGGGTGGGAATCTCTTCCTCAAACCACCCTCTCTGCTACTTCTATAAGTCGAGCCCCTCCGTCATTACCAAAAGGAATACCATACCATTTCATCATACAGCAGTTAAAACTTCCGACTTACTTTTATCCTTTTTTCTTTAACTCATATTCATACTCATCTTTCTGAAGATCTTGATCAACGGGTTGTTCATCATCTATATTAATATACTCTTTTTTCATCTGTCAGAAACCGACCAGTCAAAAAAAGAAAATAATCAGCTTTGAGATCTCTTTCCGTATATTCACCGCACGGGAAGCTCTACATAACACCAACATCCTCCTTATACTACCTGTACTCGACGGCGAAGACGATGGTTTCTCTACGCGCCCTCGTCCTAGGCTTCGGTCTCACAGCTCTCCAGTTCACTTCTGCATCACCATGCCTCGGGCCTCCCGCAGCCTCGAGCACAGCACCCTCAGATCCAGCCGTTACACCATCCGTTCCTCTCAGTGGAGGTGAGTTTCTTTACCTCTCCTACAGCTCTCAACTGAAATAACTAACCTTACATCCCAGACACAACTGAACTTCCGTCCACGAACTTAACTCTTATTGCGGTGGCAATAGGACGGGGTATTCAGAATTACACCTGCTCTAGCAACGGTACTCTCCCTACATCCATCGGTGCTGTCGCCACCCTCTTCGACGCCACTTCAGTTGCCATGAGCGATATGACATCCCTCGACTCCATTCCTGGAATGATCGTTGGCAACCCCCTTCCCGACGCTGGTGCCTCCCTAGCTACCATTTCAGGCCCCTTGGCTCCCATCGGGTACCACTACTTCGACGCCGCACTTACTCCAACCTTCGTCCTCTCCAGCTTGAACAAAGTCCTCTTCGCCGGCAAGCTTGCCGACATAAAGGCTCCTGCGTCCGCCAACCCTGGCCCCTCAGGCTCAGGCGCTGTCGACTGGCTGCAGTTGGGTGCGAAGGCTACATATACTAGTGTAGGCCTGTCGTTGGTCTACAGAGTGGAAACGGCTGGAGGCAACGATGTCACGAACTGCACCTCCGTGGGGGTACAGAGCGTTCAATACGCCGCTCAATATTGGTTCTACGACTAAAGTTTCTTCCCAAAAATCAAAGCATTCTATGCACAAAAATGGAGTTGGGGTATACTTAATAATTGGGGTGTCATGAATTCCCCCAAACCCCCCGCCCCGGGGTTTCGCTATAGATGATGACGCGGTTTCGATGATGACGAAGGGAGAGAAAAGGGGGCCAATTCGAGAGCCGCATGTTGGTTCCCAAATGGTGGAACAGGGTTTTAATGTATATATAACATTCTAGTCTTTCTCGATACGAGGATGGTCTCGAGCCTTGCTCGTTCGAAAATGATATGGCCTGAAATGGCTTTTCTAAAGTCTTTGCGATTTGTTGCTGTGTTGTTCAACTTGAGCCCTTAAATCACTTGATGTCCACGCTTGAAGGAAATCAAACACGTGGTGCAGACAGATCATTTCACAAATCGCAAATCCCTGGTGTAGATCCACGGTCCCCTTGCCATTCAAAAGCCGCATGAATAGCCAATTGCAGAAATGTTAACTCACGTATCATAAGACAGTCTAAAAAAAAAATTTCACTCAAAATATGGGAATGAGTTGAAAGATTGTCAAATTTCGTTACTTCAGATCTCTTTTCCTTCTCGTAAACCGAGATGCTTCTTTCCTTCGCAGTCTGTCGTCAGTTTCTATCCAAACGTCCACCCAGCCTAGCGCTTTGTAAAAGATAAATAATAAAAAAAGAGTCCTTCGAAGAGAGCAATCTATCCATGCATAGCATCCAAACCACTCTGCAAGTCCTGCTCCAAGCCCACGCCACCATGACCGTAAGCTTCCTGTGGTCTTGGGTCCTCTGCGCTCCAGCCACCGCCAGCTTGAGGGATGGGTACGGCCAGACCCTGGTTCTGAGCTTGCTGGCCAGGCTGGATTCTAACGTGCTGTCGGAATCTCGACACTTCGTCCAAAATCATCTTGCGCATCTCGCCCACATCCTCCACGACTTCAAAATCGAAGTTGAAGGTGGTTGGGCAGCCAGGCTCGTCAGAGGCATCGTGCCAGATGTGTAGGTATGGGTGTTCGAGAGCTTCCTCGACAGAGATTCGGGAGGACGGATCGAAGGCGAGCATGTGGTTCAGGAGATCCAAAGCATCGGGATTGGCGTTGGGGAAGAGGCTGGGGAATGCTCGCTTTGCCATGAATGGTAGGTTGCGGACGTACTCCTGTGCTCGTGGTGATCCAATGCGGGACAAAGTTTCCTCGTTCGGTGTACCAAGGATGTGGAGGATTTGGTTGAGTTGATCAACATAATCTCTGCCTTTGAAGAATGGACGACCTCCAAGCAACTCTGCGAGAATACATCCTACTGACCAAACATCGACTAATATTGACTTAGCATGGTCTGATTTTTGGCAGTTTGGGTCAACTTACTAGCTTTGGTATAGCTTTGGAAGCTCAACATAATTTCAGGAGCACGGTACCATCGAGTAGCGACGTATTCGGTCATGTACCCCGCATTTTCTTCTGGATCAACTGAGAAACCTCTTGCAAGTCCAAAATCGCAAATCTTCAGCTCGCAATCGGCGTTAACCAATAGATTACCAGGCTTTAAATCACGGTGTAGAACGTTCGCAGAATGAATATATTTCAGGCCGCATAGAATTTGGTAGATGAAAGATTGGAAGTGGGCATCAGTGAGGGGTTGCCCCGAGCGAATAATTGCCGCGAGATCGCATTCCATGAGCTCTATATTAGAATTAGCATGTGAGATTTGTTTAGGTGGGCGATTCATACCTTCGTAGAGATAAGTCTCGTTGAAGTTGTCAGGTCGAGGAATATCCATGTCGTACAGGCAGGTAATCTGCGCAAGTTAGAGAGATGCCAGTTAACGTGAAAGGATGTTAGCTCACATTACGATGGCCTCTGAAATGTTGCAGCAATTTAATCTCTCTCAGCGCACGTTTCGCCAAAATCTTCTTGCTGAAGACATTCGTAACCTTCTTAATCGCAACACCTTCATTTGTCTGGCTATTCGTCGCAGCACTGCGGTAAGAGCGGAGTCAGCACAAATCCGCGACGAGTTCAGAGGAACATACCAAACAATACCATAGGCACCTTGGCCCAGTTCTTTCGTCACCGTATATCTCTCATCGACGATGAAGTCTTGGTTGAACACCTTGAACACTTTTCTTCCCACAAGATCTGCCATGATGCCTAGTGTGGAATGTAAGGATCGCTGTGGTTCGCAAATCGATTATCGAGAATCAGGAACGAAATTGAGTATCAGAAACAGCCGCGCTCTTATCTATGAAAGAGAGTTCTGCGAGATCTAGAGGTAACCACGCGCAAGCAAGAGAATGAGCTGCGTTCGAAGGCGGAGTCGCGAGAGTTTTAGAAGAGTGTTGTCAGCGCAAGTGGGGAGGGAGCTGGCGATGGAAACCTGTTTAACCTTACGTGGACAGGCGAATGTCAAGTCATACAAGTAAGGGTATCGGTACAGTAGGGCTGAGACGCAGAAAGATGCTAGATACTGTATGCTGGCCTGTAGGAGCGGCCGAAGATGTCAAGAGAGCAGTAAGCCCTTAAATATGTACGAAGTCTCTCCTGGTTTGTATCATCAGCTCCCAGCGGGCAGGCCAATGGGCAAAGTTTGGTGGGGTTCGACTGAGGCATCGACGGCTGGTTAGCGAGTCCAATAGGGGCATGCAGCCACTCGGGGGCACAAGGCTGAGCTCAGACAAAGGACGACGCCAGCTACAACACCAACGCTCAATTGTCTAAGATACCTCTCCCCTAGCCAAGCACGCGGTTGAATGCTCGCCAGCCCAGTCGACGACCTTCATGGCGCCGGACTATCTCTCATTTGGCTCTTCATGCAAACCCTTGGTCGCTTGAGATTGGCTAATTGGACTGTGGCGAAGCTGATATTGCGCTTCTATTCCCGTCACACACATCGGCGCGTACAGTTGCATGGAGAGCAGCGATAGAGCCGCCCGCGCTTGAATGACCTCGTTTCCGGTCCACAGCAATGCAGTGATGCTCTGAACATCAATGCGGGCTTGCGGTTCAGTCAATGTGCAAAAAATCATTCTTGCTGTCTAGCCAATTCAAAATCATCAAAATCATCGTCAGAAGTATGGACCATGAACAGATAGCTTGTCGCAAGCCCTCTTAATCATACCCCTATTGTTCCAAATAAGTAATTCCTAGAGTCATCAGAACTTCTCGCAGCCAAGTGGCTGTCATAGCCAGAACAGGCCATGCGTAAAGCAAGTCTATCCTTCAACCTCTTAGTCAAATTCTGCCCCCAAAACTTCACAAATCCAACATTCCAGAGCATCGCTCAGGTCCTTAGTCTCGGCATTTTTGCACTTCAAAATCCAACATTTGACTTAATCATCTCATAGTAGCAGGAGGTTTCTGTACTTCCGGTCTTATCCAACTTTAGTCTCTGCCACAGCTCTGAATTCTTACTTCTCAAAATCATGCATGACATTTTGTTCTTCCTTAACACCGAGAGTCTGAGGATTTTCCATGTGATTCTCCATGTGCTCCGCATCCTTCACGGCGTTTGCATACCATGCTTGGATTTCGAATGTCCTAGTGCCTACAGAGAGTTTCCCAACACTCCACATATGTCCATTAGGAGGCCCAGATCGGTCCTGCATCTGCTTGCAAGCTCCAATCATCTTCGACGGAGCCGTGGGGCTTTTTCCCAAACTCTTCAGCTCGCCCTTCCCAAATGGTACACTCCCCGCCCTCCAATTGCCTTCCTCCCTCCACTTAATCTGCGCCTCTATCTCTTTCTCAGTCATTACTCCAAACCCTTTCTCTTGCAATCCAGCTACTCTCAGAATTTCCACTACAACCTTCCCTTCAATTCCTCTAGCCAGTTTCCACTGCTCACTCCTTGATTGCTCTGCTCGCTCAAACAACTCTTGAAAGTGCCTGATAAACCACTCCTTCACCTCCGTCTCCATGCCCCTTTCTCCGATCCTCTCACGAATCTCTCTCGGGGCAGCCTTTCCCGCAAGCCGGTTCATATCCTTTGGCAACGTGCGGAGCAGGAAAGTGGCAATTGAAGGATACGGGAGCGAGGGCTGGGTGCGTAGTCGGAAGATACATGTTAGCAGGAGAAAGTCTTTCTTCCAGACATTCAACCCGCAGTGAGGTTTGTATACTTTGCCCATGGCAAGCCTTCAAGGAATGATAAAAGGCCCTAGGTGTAGTGTACAATAGTATGGCATGTACCTGGGCTGGACTATCTTCTTTTGTGATATCTTTGACCAAGGTTTGTATAGGTATAATTCCGCTAGCAAGCTGTGAGTCACTGGAGATATTGACTTAATACAGTGAATGGGTGACAGTTCCCACAAGACTTATTATTCATGCATCAAAGGCGGTGAAACTTCTCCTTACAGGCCAGATCAAATATCCTAGACACATAGACTTGATGGAGAAAAGCAGCTCACCACATCTAAAACGGTCAACAGTTCGGTGCTTATACTTGCGGTGACATAAGAATCTTGTCTTGTTCTTCGGGGTTAAATTGCTAGACTGTGTGAGTTATAATGGTGGATAAATAAGGTTTCTTTACACATGGAGGGACAGATAGCTAGAGCTCCTGAAGCTGGGTATTGTTCCTGCATAAGATAGTCTTTCTTGGCGATCTAGGATATGGTTCAAGCCTCAGCAGCTGTGCCAAAATTATCTTTTCGTAAATATACGAGGCCTATATCCCTACAACCCCGTAGCTTTTTCAAGCCTAACTAGGTCTTTTCTAATATCATCTACATGCCAAGCTCTTTGACCAGTGCTTCGTAACTGACGGCTTTCCAACTCCAACTGTCCCAATTCCTCCGGTAAGAATGTAAGATTCGACTATTTTTTGGGGATGCTATAACGGAGGGAGGCATCGGCTGCCAATGCAGCGATAACAAAGGGTTTTGGGTCGGCCACGATGAGATACCTGAGAATCGAGTGGTTTGTGGTTCTCTTGGGGGACAAATGAGGTTCTGCCAGAGAATACCCGAATCCGTTCACCGCCGTGGTTAGTCTCCAAATCATGTGACATAGTTATTATTTGAAGCCATCGAGAGAAAGCCATCGAATCATCAAATCTATAAGAAGCCATGATCATTTTATAACTTTGCACATACTAGTAAACGGTTTTACGGTATAAAATACCACAGAAAAGAGTGTCTCGTGCTCACCAAAATATTGTGCCCCTACCCCACATTTTGTCTCAAAACAGTCTAGCGACAGGCACGGATCAGGCGAGCAACTCGAGAATCTTTCCTCGGAACGTCTTTATCATCACATCATTCCGCCTCCACGAACTCTATCCTTCTTCTCCTCCCACCCAGCTCTCACAATCGATCAGTATACAAATGCATCTCCTTAATTCATAATGGTCAAGTTCTACGAGTCTACCTTCCAATACGACTACTCCTTTCCTGCCGTAACCCTCGCATACTTCCTTCGATATCCCAACCCATACAGCACACATGTACTCTCCACCGACGTAATATCGCGAGAAATCGACTCTCACGGCCGTTTGCGCACTCTCCGAGTCCATCGCAAATCCTCGCGGCTACCCTCAGCCGTGTTGAAACTGCTACCGAAATCCGTCCTCGGCAATGTGGCGGGAGGCCGGAGCGAAAGTTACATCTTGGAGACGAGCATAATCGATGTTAAGGATGGATGGATGAGGACTGAGAGCAGAAACCTTGATTGGACGGGAATACTGAGTGTGATCGAAAAGCAGGAGTATAAGAGACAGATTCCAGTTGATGAAGAAGCGGATTTCAGTGTGGGTACCGGAACGACGGGAGTAGTTACCACAGTCATTTTTAGGAGTCGGTTAGGTGAAAGGTTGAGAGCGAGGGCGACTAGAAAGGGCGAATCGCAAGCGGCTGAGGGTGAGGAGGAACCCAAGAAGGGATTTTTGGCAAGCTGGAGTACGAGTGGGATTCAAAGGAGCATTGAGGCCATCGCAAGTAGAAAGACAGAGAGCCAATTAGGGAAGAGCAAGGAGGGGATGAAAGTTGTATTGGAAAGATTGAGAAATGGTGGATTGGTCGGTGTCTTGGATGGTATGAGGAAGGACAGAGAGAGAGATTTCGGCCATGATGCCGTGTACGATGGGGTATGGAAGAAGGGATGAGGCGGGAGACTGCAAATGTAAGCGAATTGTAGGATACGAATACCTGGGATGGCCAATACTTCAGGCATTGTGCCTCCTGTACGAACATACATATGGGAGCGAGGAGTTTGGGTTTGGGAAACAGGGTGTTTTGTGCATAAATCCACTCTTTATACGAAATGTAACATTATTCAAGATCATTTCAAACCCAATATTCATTCTATTTGTGAGATCAGAAAACTCTATCCTGTAATATATACAAAAAGGTTAACATACTTATTAAAATTCATACTGCGAGTCAAATCCGTTCACGAAAGAAGCGTAATTTGTAGAGAACTTGTGGTTAAATGGAATAAGACTTGACAGAGTTGATTCTGTCAGAAAACAAATTTAAAGCTAGGATGGGAATGTGCAGATTATAATCGTTTTAGAAAATACAGTGGATGAAAAGAGTTTAAGTGATTTAGAGTTGATTTGAATTCTGATTCAAATTAAAGCGCTCTAGCAATAGCCTGCAATAGAGCTGAACCATAATACTGCGCTGCGAGCGGGCCTATTACACTGCCTAGATAGCAAAGACAAATATTAGAGAATAGGTTTCCAAAGGCACAAGATTTGGAATCAAAGTTCATTCCACCATTTCTTGACATCTTCGACAACATCGTCCAAAAACTCACCAACTTGATACCAAACACCTATTTTAGATTAGCTTTCAAGGTCATGCATTTTACGGCATCGTAGAGTGGGTACTCACCAGACTTCTTTCTCTCGCCCTTTGCAAGCAGATCCCGTAACTGCTCCTTTAAATTCTCCATCTCCGTCTGACGCCTCTCATTTTCTAACGGGTCGTATGTATTGTTTACCCTATAGTCGTCCCATTCCTTTTGTTTCTTTTCATACTCTTCAGCCCTCTCTCTCAACTCATCCTGAATCTTCTTAAACTCCCTATCCCTCTCCTCTTTCAAAGTCTCCAAGCTAGCTTGCAGGTCTTGTACATCCTTATTGCCCTGGTTAATCTTATCTTGAAATTCCTTTTGCATCCGAGCAATTGCTTCAACTGATTCCTCATCCTTCTCGGCAATTGCTTTGCGCATATCGGCCTCCAAAATTTTCATCTCCTGCTTATGTTTCTCGCGCTGCTCAATGAGTTCGCGATTTAGCGATCTTCCCGCTAACGTCTCGTCCAGATCGAGCCCTTTGTTCACCATGTCGTCTTGAATATCAAGTACGATGGTCCGTTGCCGCTTCACGATCGAGTCAACGATGTTCATCGCTGACTCCCGACTTCCGGAATGTCGCACAATCCGACTTCCTTTCTTCGCCATATATCCCCAAAATTCATCATTCGATCGAAGCTGAAGTTCACGATCCGCTCCAATAGCTGGGTCAACCGCTCCCCAGAAGGTTGTCGCCAATATGACGGCTGGGAAGCACTTCGACCCACACAACTCTTTGAACATAGTCAAATTACGCATCTGCGTGCCGCCCATACGAGGATCGGTTATGCGGTGGAGATAGATAATGCCGGAAAGTTTTATTTTCTTTTTATAAGTGACAGCCATCCAGCCTGCAATGTCGCGAAGGACGTCAGTATCCTTGCGTTTAGTGTCGTCGAAGCCCGGAGTGTCGATTAGGTGGACTCGGATATAGTTGTTCCACATGAAGCTGAAATCTTCCACTTCCATTGTGCCTATATACCCGAATTAGTATTGAGTTGGTATACACGACACAATGCTGCAATGTGATGTCTTTGTCTTACAGGACTCAAGTTTATGACCAATTGCTACAGGTTGTTTTGTGCAGAGGGAGATGAAGGAGCTCTTTCCCGCGCCAGTCACACCCATAACAGCAATGTATACATCCTCAACACTGCGTAAAATTAGTTATGTCTAAGTCTCTAAGAGATATTGGGAAATTTATAACTACTTTTTTGAGGAAGAACCACTAAGTACGGATGAAAATATCCCGGTCCCTTTCTTGTTAGGTGGTGGGAGCGGATGATTCTGTACATTGTGTATCGGCCGAGGTGGTCCTGGCGGAGGATTTTGTACACTTGGATAGTTTACGGGAGGTAGTGGATAGTTTGGGTTTGGTGCAAAATGAGAAGGCTGCCCGAGCCCTCCATTTGAGAACGAGTTATAAGGGTGACTTTGTGGCGGTGGAAGGGATCCCCTTATATCATTCATTTCATAGGGAGTATGTGGGTTTTGAGATGAAGGTTGTTCGTAGTTTGAGGGTGTTGCTGCTACTGGAGGGTTTGCTGGAGGATAGGTAGTTAGCCCTGGCGGAGTTGAATTCTGGTAGGTTTCGAGATGCGGCAACGGGACGCTGTTGTTGGGCTGCGTGTCATGTCCCTCATCTTGGGAATTGGGCTCCGGAGTAACTGTATATGGTGGTGCTGGCTCTGCCGGAGGGGGAGTTGGAGGGTTGGTTGTTTGTACCATTGTAACGTGTTATTGAGTTTTTGAGAAAAAGCTTATGAGATTGAGGAAAGATGATTGACTATTGTGGGAGAACTAGAAATTGCTTCTTGAAATACTCTCTTCAACAGCCAGCCCTGTCAAGTGATGAAGTTAAATTAATGCATCAAGAACATATACCGCTAATCAGTACCTGTTTTTGGCCCAGGGCTGATTGAGCTGAAGTTGGAGGTAGCCTCGTGTCTGGACCTCAAATCCAGCTTCGATTATGCAGTAGAGCCTCATTTTTTTTTCACGCCCATGCCGGGTATGTTTCAGCAGCAATAATAAGAAAAACATCATTGGACATGATAAAAGGGTGGTGTAGGAAGGCTAGCAAAATCAAGGCAGCCCGCCAAGCTGATGTAGAGGATGGTGACTCTAGTGGAGCCAAAACATAGCAAAGTGACACCACAACTGTGTAACCAGAAAGAAGACACCTTTTTCTCGCAGTTATTTACTGTATCGGTCTTGTATGTTCTTGGCAATAATCTTGGCAGTATTCTTGGCAATATCACTGAAAGCTGATATTGCGACAGTGTGGCTGCCAAACATGCATACTGCTCCTATCAGCGGTCTAGACCATCGCAAGCTGTATAACAGCGCTTGAAGCCTTTCGTTTTCTCGGTTTATCTGAACCAGCCTCTGATAATGCAATTGACTGAGAATCAGCCCACAAGGTGATGACCTACTTTGTCATCTCTTTGTATACTTGTCATTTTACTTAGATCAACAAATAGAAAACACTGTAGTTCGTTCAAAATTCGATTGAGTTAGATAACCGGCTAGCCTTGACAGTTCTCTGAGATTGCACTTAAAACTCTTATACAATTGAAATGGCCGCAATGGGCGACAAAGTAGTAGTTGCCCTTATGGGTGCTACTGGCACCGGGAAGAGCACTTTTTTAAATCTCATAACTGGAAAGGATGATGCAAAAGTGGCACACGGCCTTCACTCAGGTAGATTAAAATCCCAATCTCGCCAGACTTTATATTGCATAACTTGACCTGACCGTCTCAGGAACCTCAAGTGTTGCATCGTATCCTCTAACCTACAAATCACGGAACTTTCTCATAGTCGATACACCAGGCTTTGATGACTCTCGTCTATCAGACCGCGAAATCCTCCGGACTCTTGTCACCTGGCTTGAAACCTCCTTTCTCGCAGGAGAGAAACTGGGAGGGATAATATACTTCCACCGTATCACCGATCCACGTATGCAAGGGAGTGCATTAAGCAATTTGCAGACGTTCAAGCAACTTTGCGGACAGGATTGTTTTAGAAACATCGTTCTTGCTACGTCATTCTGGGGGGTTGTGGATAAGAAACTAGGCGAAGAGAGGGAGAAGCAGTTGAAAGAGAATGGGGAGTTTTGGGCGGGCATGATACGTCGCGGGTCCCAAGTGCTCAGGCTACCCGAAACTCAACGGGAGGCCAGAGAATTGATATTCCGGTTTGTGAACAATAAACCAAGCGTACTGCAAGCCCAGCGAGAAACAGTCATCGAAGGGAAAACTTTCGAGCAGACAACAGCATGCTATCAGCTGCAGAGTGAGCTTGAATTAGAAAAGCAGAAGAAAAAGAATGACCAGCAGAGAAAAGAACAACAGGAACGTCACCAAGCGCAGATGAGAGCCAAAGAAATGGAGGCGTTTGCAAAAGCGCAAACTGAAAGAGAGGTGCAGCAACGCAAGGTAGCTGCCCAAGAAAGAGAACGTAAGCGTCTAGAAGCCCAGAGAGTTGATGAAGAGGCAAAGAGGAAAGCGGCAGAGGAGGCAGCTAAACTTGAGCGTGAACGACTTGAGCGTGAAGCCGCTGAGTTGGCTGAGCGGATGGAGAAACTGAAGATCAAAAGATCAAATGAAATACGATCGAGAAAGCGAGATCAACATCTCGAAGAAGTGAAGACATGGTTGGAGATCTTGGTGGCTGCGAAAGAGGCGGATAAGCTATTAGTAAATTTTAGAGATATCTCTGTCGCATACAATGCCACCTGCGACAACTGCTTCTGTTCGCTAGGATCAGCCGATAGATACAGTAAGTCCTTACCGATTGAAGAAGGTAACATCATTGACAAGTGTTAGAATGTCTAAAATGCAATGATGGGGATTTTGATCTGTGCTTAACTTGTTATGCCGCTCCATTCGTTTATTGCGACGACAAGTCTCACTTTGGTTCCATGAAGAAGACCGAAGCTGAAACAGATGGTAATGGTGGTTGTCAACGAGTCAAGTCGCCAATTGCAGTGGGTAGCAACCTTTCTTGCAGCAGGTGCTTCGAGCCTTGTGGTGCGGTCTACCTGCGTAAGCCCTCTGATTCCCTCTCGAGACCGAAGCCCAACTGACTATAATAGACTGCTGTTTTTGTGATAACGATAACTTTGATATGTGTATCCCGTGTGCTTTAAAATATAAGACGTGCAAAAAGTCTTGGTCGCTAAGTGGCCATCCACTTGATGTTTGCTCGAGGTATACAGGAAAAGTGTGATATACCATTCTCCGGCACCGGTACTGACACTGAGAGATAAATCTCGGTGCGAGACAGAAGTGCTCAGTAATCGATGGCATTCAGTCCAAAGCCTGTCGAGTTCAAATGTTTGGACTGGCCGTTCAATGACGAGGTACTTGGTCTTGAACTCGAAAATGTGCATTGAGCACTATGCCGCAAGTGCATTTCTTCACAGAATGTACATAAGCCAGGGCCATTTCGTTCATATCGTTTGCTACTATGCGAGACTGATATCTTCATTTTTTCAGTGGTATTCTTGTAAATCCATCTCAAAGAGAAGAGGTCTTGAAGTTACATATGGTTGCCTCTCATAATGACGCGAAAATAGTATCTTCGGATCACAACCGCGTGGCGAGCACAAGAGCCTTCCCGTATCTGGCGGTTACCAGTACGGTTCCATAAAAGTATATCTAAGTTATCTACCTAATGCCATATGTTTTATAATTTATAATTTATATATCCTTAGATTTATATACCGATTGGGCAAATTGATGTAGAAATAAGAGCGATTTCATGATTTCCTCACTTCCTGTTCTTTTTCTCGATATGCTTATGCGATCCTGTGCTGAGGGTGACACCCGTCGTCTTACGATACGACAGCCTTTCCCTCCGCCATAAAATCAACAACCTCCTCGAAGAATTTTGCTGAACTCTCTATCCACGCGAAGTGTCCACAGTCATTCAAAACTAACAGTTTCGCTCCTGCTATACCAGTTTGAACAGCTGTTGAGGCTGCTACACTACACATGTGATCATCTTTCCCAATAATGACCAAAGTTCTCGCCGTCACTTTGCTCAACTCCGTCAAATGTGGGTACGCCCCTATTTTATCAGCGGCCTTCTGTGCATGATTTGCCCATGTTGATACTTTTTCACCCCCCATTGCTTCGCTCAGGATTCCAATGTTTGCTGGATCATTGAAAAACACTGCCAAACCTCTATTCAAGCCTTCAGTTAATCGTTCATCGGACTCTGGTGGGTTTGCCATCAACCCCCCTAGTGCCTGAAGTGCTGGTCCGTAAACAGGGTGCGACATGTTTTTGCCAGCCCATTCGGAGAAATTATTCGACTTAAAACCAAAAACTTCTGCATCCACTAAAATAAGGTCTTTAACACGCTCTGGGAAACTTTCCGCATAAGCTAGCCCAATAGCTCCGCCGTTCGAATGCCCAAAGACACTAAGCTGCTCAAATGCAATGTGTTTGCGAAGATCTTCGAGATCAGAAGCCATCACGGCGCTGCTCATCAAGTCTGGCGAAGAGGGCTGGGTGGAAGGAGGGTTGCCTCTGGCTGCAAAGTATAACATCTTGAAATGCTTTTCGAGGGGATGTAAACCGTTGACGTAGGCTGCAAGGCCCAACCCCCATCCTGGAGCTTGTACAACAAGAAGTGGACCTTCTCCACGTACCTCATAGCCAAATGTGATGTCAGATGCCGAGAAGGAGTGCTTTCCTGTTGAAAGAGCTGCTTTATTTGCCATGCTAGCGTTTGAAATTCTTCTAGAATTTTGTCGGATTGGATGGGTGAGAATGAGCCTCGCAGACAAATTGAATCTGGAATACATCACCTCAACTATAAATTATAGCGACTGGCATCAGTATACAACGGACCAAACTGCCTCTTACATTATATAATGGCTTGGAAACGTCTCTAATGCTCGTTGCCTCTTAACTCCGTGTTCAGAGCATGACGAGAATAGCCAATGGTTTTGTAGGATGTTCTAATGTCGTGCAATAACCAGTACAGTCAGACGTATGCTCACCCAAATGCGGCCAAATGCTGATGAGTGCGGAGATTAGTATTATATAAGTTCCGTTTCAAGCCCCTTAAGCCTAGCCAAATAGGTATTCTAAAACTCAATACACGGTATATCTAACATTTTCTTGCAACATACGTGAACTTTCGAAGCACATGATCTAAGAGTGCTAGGCCTTTGCGCAGTGCTTGGGCCATTGAAACCATCAACCAACGACTATGAATCGTCTGGTAACCAAAACATTGCGAGCTCGCTTTATCTTATAATTTTTTGTTTTAGATCTCAGGCCTTTACATATTAAACGACTGACGCTCTAGAGTTCATAGGCCTTACTTATATGGTATAATAATATTTTACCGTTGACTCCGCCCTTTTGAGTTCCGGGACCTCTAGAAAATGCCTGTTCTATCTCCTGAACGATTTTCAACTGCAAAATTCACAATAGCATTCCAGTCCCTACACTGATGCGTTGAATTTGCACCAGAAAATCCAAGTCGCCTATCAACCCCGTCTTCTCCATGTACTATCGCTGCGAAATCGAGAGTTGTGTCCCCAGCACAAAGGATTGACTGCCGTACTGTGGTTTTATTGTCAACTATGTAGATACTGGTTATAGGCTCTAAAAAGCTCACCATAATCCAAGCAATGATATTCATGGCCATCACCTGCAAACCTTGATTTATCTCTTTTCTCGTACTTCATTATAACGTCTCGTAATACACCCTACAATAATAAGCAGCTGGAAATCTTGAGCTGAGTGCAAAAAAGGGCTCTCACCAAACAATGCAATTGGTGTGTAACAGAGAGAGAATAGATCTCTGAGGATTGAAGGTCACCAGGAATTTCCTTGCTCTCCGGCATATCAAATCTACGTGGGGAAGGCACACGAACAAAGCCAGAACCCACTAAAATTGGGACAAAAAATTAGAGTCCAAAGAGAAATTTGTCTAGGAGACACCTACATGGCATCAAATCATCCCACAACTTGTCTGCAGCAGGCCCCGTCTTTTCATACCCGGAGGGAAAATCGAAGATGACTTCTTTTGTTGGTACTATTTCACCTGTTAGGTAACCTTCAATTTCCTAATATCACATCAATGGGTTCATACTATCTGGGAGAAAACTCTGAGGAGGTAATTTCATTCCCTCTTCCACTTCAATAGGCCACATCAACGAGATCTCATTCCAATTTTGCCCGACTGCAAATCCAGCTGTAAAAAATATCGTTGAGAAAACCAAAAGAAGAATGGTCAATTTTATGGCGCCCTTAACTGAAGTTCTCTTTCGAAATAGATGTCCATCTTCATCCAAAGGGACGGCGATATAATCGACTGCAGTCATTTCGACATTGTCAAAAAAAAATTTCTTTACTAGGAGAAAGGAGAAGAGGCGCGACGTACGACGAGGTCATGAGCGCATGGCATTCTGGCTTAATTATATGAGGGGTCTTAAAGTGAAATTTAGACGGCTCGGCATTTTATTTGAGACGCGCCTTGAGGGTGTATTTCGCTATTATTTATCCGCGACGGCTGTAACTCACGATCCTGATGGGATAACACACGTGACTTCTACCCCTTTTGAGAATGAGGTTAAACGAAGAACAATATTTATTTCGACGTATTCGCAGCTGCGTCATCAGCCAGCATACATTCAATCTCTCGCTCTCCGAGCCAGGCCCTGACGCTTTCAATAATTTTGTCAAGATCATGACCACCCTCCATAACATCATCGAGATTGTGAACACTAATTCCACTGCGATGGTCCGTGACTCGCTGTTGACCCCAATTATATGTCCGAACTTTATCACCTCTGCCCATTTTGGCAACTCCAATGACACCTCTTCTTAGCTTAACAATCTCTTCTTCTCGAGCTTCTCGTTTAGCCTGCGCTATCTTCGCTCTGAGCAATGCCCACGCTTTCTCCCTGTTTTTAAGTTGTGATCTCGAATCCTGCATGCTAACCACAGTATTCGTGGGGATATGCGTCAGCCGAACGGCCGAGTCCGTAGTATTAACATGTTGGCCTCCTGCACCTCGTGCTCTCATGACATCAGTTCGAACTTCTGTCGGATTGACATAGTAGTCACTGGTCGGATCATTGATATCCACCTCCCAAAGTTCTTGCCCCTCGCTTCCAGAAACGGGCAAACTTGGTAGTACCAATACACCAACAGCGCTCGTATGTGTTCTTCCCTTACTCTCTGTGGCTGGAACTCTCTGTACACGATGTACGCCAGCTTCGCTTCTTAGTTTTCCATATGCACCAGGGGTTTCGACTTCGAGAATAGCTTCCGCCAGAGGAGCTTGACCGTTGGCATCCATGGTACCTTCCGCGACTTCGTATTTGAGCATTGATGTCCGCATGTTATTCCGCAAGCAATATGCTTGATACATTCTCAGTAAATCTCCAGCAAACAATGCTGCCTCCCCTCCTCCAACTCCAGGTCGTAGTTCAATTAAACATGGTAGGTCGTCGAAAGGATGTTTCGGTGTCAACGAAGTCGTCAAATTATGTGAGAGCCTTTCTAACTCAGAGGTTGTCGTCGCTAAGTCCTCTATAGCTAGCTGATAAAGTTCTGTATCTGTTGTTGGATCCTTAAGAAGAACATTGAGCTCGTCGAGAGATCCCTGAGTAGCCTCCCATTCTTTCAACGCTTTCGTAATATGTTTCAATTCCCCAATTCGTTTGGCCATTTTCTTATCGAAGCTCTCGGTCGTCGCTGCAGTTAAGGCATCGTGTTCTGAGGCCATACTGCGTGCTCGCGCGAGCAACGCTGGCGAAAACGCGCCATGAGTTGCTTTCAGTTGTTAGGACATTCTTCTAAGGAAAATGGGATTGAAGCTCACAGGTGCTGGAGAACCTTAGCAATTTCCGTCTACCAGGTGTCAAGTATGGGTTTAAACATCGTCGACATATCCAGGGAGCTCTAAACATGCTTAGTATTGTTCTGCTAAACTTCGATAAACTCCTAAAAAATTACCTTAAAGGAGCTCCGAAGGCGGTGTACTCGGTACGAATACCTATTTAGGAAGCCTAGGCAAATTCTGCCGTCCTCCCAATCATTCTCAATCAGGCCATCCCACTTTCACTCCCCTTATAATTTGTAAACCTAATTTCTCTTCTCGTATATTTATATATTGATTTTCTAGTTTTCTAATTCTTAGATTTGCTCCTGGTTTAAATTCTGGGTAAGAACACTTCGTTTCACAACAACTGGAAGAATTCCTATTTACGCGTTCTCGGTAGGCCATTTATAGTTTTGCCAAGAGATACCATGCCTCTGAATCTCAATTCTGTCTACTCGGCCTCAAACCCTGAGTTTTTGGCCTTTCCAAGCCGAAGGAGTGTGGTACATTCTACCAATGGCATAATTGCTTGTTCCCAACCCCTTGCAGCAAGATGTGGACTCAAGATTTTAGATGCTGGTGGAAACTGTGCAGTAAGTTATATACATCCCACTCTCAGGTTATGATACTGATAACATGTAGGATGCAGCCGTAGCTGTTGGTAAGCTTCAAAAATTATGTATAAACCATCAATTAGATCTAATTCTTGAATAGCTGCCGGTTTGAATTTGACAGAGCCTACGTCAACTGGTATTGGTGGTGATATGTTTTGCCTTTTCTATGATGCCAAAACGAAGAAGATATCGGCTCTGAATGGCTCTGGCCGTGCTAGTATGAAAAGCACACTGGAAGCTACTAGAAAAGCTCTTGGTAGGAAAGATGGGGACAACAGCGACATGCCTCTCAATAGTGTCCATGCGGTCACTGTACCAGGTGCTGCAGCAGGCTGGGTTGATACGGTAGAGAAATTTGGAAGTGGAAAACTATCTATGGAGCAGATCCTTGCTCCAGTAATAGAGTTGGCAGAAAATGGCTTTCCTGTCTCCGAGTTATCCTCAAGAATGGTATATATGTTGCAAAAACTTTTGAGGCGTGCCAAGCTGACAGGAGACTTAGTGGAATAATCGAGTAGAGCTTCTTCAAGAAGCGTCACCAAATTATGCTGAGTTATTGAAACCAGACCCTAAGGTGACAAACGGATTCCGAGGGCCATTACCAGGAGAGATATTTAAGAACCCAAATCTGGGAGCGACTTTCAGAGCCCTGGCTAAAGATGGTAAAAGCGGGTTTTATGCCGGCCCAATCGCGGAAGCCATCATAAAAGTCACCAAAGATAGAGGAGGATTCCTCGAGCTTGAGGACTTGAAAAAGCATATGGAGCTTGGCAGTGAGGCAGTTGACCCTATTTCTTACGTTTTCAAAGGTCAAGGCTATGCCAAAACGAAAGCCAGTCTTGTGGATGGCATATCTGGCGAAGGAGAAAACGAAGATGACCATGGAGTAGAAATATGGGAACATCCACCCAATGGCCAAGGAATTGTCGCTCTCATGGCCATCGGCATCCTTGAAGCTCTGGAAGAAAGTGGTAAAATCCCCCACTTCACGAGAGAACAGCATAACTCGGTTGAATACCTCCACGCTCTCATCGAATCTCTCCGCATCGCCTTTGCCGACTCAAGCTGGTGGGTCACCGACCCGAACGTTGAAAAGGTACCCGCCGCGGGGCTGATATCCAGATCGTACCTCGCGGAGCGCGCAAAACTCTTCGACCCGGCAAAGGCCTCGGAGAAGATCTACGACCATGGCAGCCCGGCGCACAACCACAGCGACACGGTATACTTTGCGGCGACGGACAAGCACGGCAACGGGATCTCGTTCATCAACTCCAACTTCCACGGTTTTGGCTCCGCCATCGTGCCCAAGGGGGGCGGGTTCGTGCTGCAAAACCGCGGCGGCAATTTCAACCTCACTCCAGGACACCCCAACGCCATTGCCCCGGGCAAGAGGCCTTACCACACCATAATCCCGGCCATGATCACCAACACGCACGATGGGAGCCTCCACTCCGTCTACGGCGTTATGGGCGGCTTCATGCAGCCCCAGGGACATTTACAGGTCCTCATGAACATGGTTGCGTTCCAATATAACCCCCAGTCGGCGCTCGATGCTCCGAGGTTCTGCATTGGAGCCGAATACATCCCAGGAGATGGAAAGGGGAGGACTGTGTTTTTGGAGGAGGGGATTAGCGAAGATGTTTGCAAGAAATTGAAGGAGATGGGCCACGAGGCTACTATTGTGAAGGATTATGCGAGAGACGTATTTGGTCGGGGTCAGTTGATTAGATGTCATGTAGAGGATGGGGTCAATGTTTATTCCGGCGGAAGTGATCCCAGGGGTGATGGGGCTGCATATCCTGGATGATTAAGAATGTTTTATTTAGTAAGCAGTTCGAGCATAGGTCTGCTGAGCATAAATCGAGTCGGAAATGTCGCGGAATCCAATAAACCAGCAAAAAAGTTATTACGTATCTTTTCCAAAGCAGGGAGTGTAAGGTGAGGATATCCAGACACAAGGGAAAATAAGATCAAAGCACTTATTACGACTGACACAAATAATGAATCAATATTTATTTCATTGTATTCAAGGCTCTGCGGCCTCTGATTTCATGCATGCATCTAATATACATTAGGCTCGGCCGTATAGGAAAAAGTAGTGCTGCCTCGCAAAACGCAATTCCCAAACGGCCGTATTTTCATGACCGAGAAAGAAAGCCGAAGAACTCCATCGCTGATGTAATTTCTCTGGTTATACAGAAAAGCAAAGATTCTGCATCGGATAAACATACGCAAATGCAACCAGCCAGATTTTCAAATCTTGCTACCCCACGCCGAATATGCTATCAATCCTACAGTACAGAAAAAAAAGGAAATATTGGTAGGGGAGCTTTGGGTATTGCATCCCTCTCTGAACGCCGCCTGATGCAAAAAGTTGTAAGAGCAAAGTTTGATTTTATGCACTCAAACATAGACGGGGCAAGTCGTTAATGTGAGTGGGCCAAAACAGCCAGATAAGGTGGTAACCCGATTGTTGGCTGAGGTGATTGAAAGAGGATGTGAATAAGTCGGTTGTTAATCGTGGAGATATGTGCATTTCGCCCCCTTAGCACACTTTCCCTCTTGATAAAATTTGCAAGGTTTCTTCTTTCCTTTGTATTCTCCACGTTCATCGAACAGTGATGGGTCTTTAGTCAGGTCAAAGCCACGTTGCTTGGCCTTTGGAGGTTGAGTATCTTGAACTTTGTTTGGCTTTTGATTCGAGCTATCGTTATTCCAAGTGCCTTCCCATCTTTGTTGATCATAGGCGGGATAGCTTTGGGTTTGCCCGCTTGTATTATTTGCCGCCCAGCTATTGTAGTCGAATTGCTGGACAGGTGCGGCAGTATTATCTGTGTTTTGGTAGCCTGCAAGATAGCTTTGGACCTGTTGAGTAATATCGGAGAGATGGGGAGCGGGGGCGGTGCTTGAAAGAGGAATTTGTGAAGGGAAGGATGTCGAGGGAGGAGGTATTTGTTGCTGAAACTGAGACGGAAGCATGGTAGGAGCTTGAAGATGAGCAGTCTGGGCTTGAGACAGTCGGGCTGCAGCTTCAACGGCCTGACTTGCTGTCTTCTTATCTCTCTCGAAGCCTGCAATCCATTCAGCGCGGCTCGCCTCCAAACCGGGTTGGTTCATCCATTCTGGTGGCTCAGTAGCAGGATATGGTTTGCCAATCAAGGGTTGGATTGTTCGGAGAAGTGCAGCTAGCTCGTCGGGATGCATCGCGGCTGTATGATTCTGTGCAGTAGTCGATTGCACGGATCCACTGAGTTGTTGAAGTAGCGTTGGAATATCGTTTGAGTGAGCGTTGAGAGTTGAAGATTTTGCAACCCCAAAACTCTGAAATATTTGGGATGCGCTTTCAGGGCCATATTGGTGAATTTGCTGAAGGCGTTGAAGCATCCAAGGCTCGGTAGGGGATTTTAGTTGATGTTCCGGCTCAGAATTCTTCGTTCCGTTCAGGTGAGAAGGCTCTTTTGGCGAGGGCGGAATGTCATTAGGATCAGTGTAGATAATCATAAGCTCTAAAGCTTCTCGTCTTTCTTGAACCTTTTGTTCCGAAGTTGTGACCCCCAAGTCCCCACCGCGAGTAGTGTAGCCATGGCCAAATCGTAATGACTTCTCCAAAGGACTGAAATCGATTTGAATCGGCTCTGTATATGGCTGGTCGAAATCAGGAGGCTGATATTCTTCATCATCATCGATGGTTTCTGATACCCGCTTCTTGTGCATCATGCCTTCCTGACGGTCATCGTGAGCATCACGAAGCATGCCATCTTGTCGGCCTTCATCCTCTGCCAGCTCGTGTTTGAATAGTCTAATTTCTTCAAGCTCAGGGCCCTCTTTGAATTTAACTCTCAGGTGGCGTCTACTCTCTTTTCTCTCACGACGCGCCTTTTCTTCAGGAGTCTCGGGAGGCCGAACTGGTGCTTCAGGGGCTTTTGGAGGCTCTGGAGGTTTGGCAATACTAGCCAAAAGGGCACCGAGTTTCGATTCCGTGGGAGGTGATGGCTCACGCTTCTTAGCCACCACTTTCGGTGCAGGTTTTGAAGCAATACCCAATAGATTCGATGCAGTTCTCTTGGCGGGGAGAGTCTTTGATAGTCCAGGGGCGCCAGCAACGTTGGCCGCAAATTTCTTGTTGGGATTTCCGTTTGTTCCGTCACTTTCATGTGGCCGCTTCGCTGAAATTATAGCTGCAGCACCTACAGCTTCTGTGTTTCGAGGTTTGGCTTGCTCAATTCTTTCACGAACCTTCTTCTCCTCTTCTGCTCGAGGAACATCTTTTTTGGTTTTCGCCGCCTTCTCTTTGGCATCAGTTGTATTCGAAAGAATTGTCGAGATATATTTTTTTGTCTCCTCATCACCTTTCTTATTCCAACGTTTTTGAATACTGTCAAACTTAAGCTTCTTAAGAAGTTCATCGGTCATGGTTTGGAACTTTGAAAGCAGCTTGAAGACTGCTTTCGGGAGTTTGCCAAGAAAGTCATCTGTCTTGATGCATTCAATTAACGTGGTCGTCAATCCATTCACAAGTTTATGGTGGCCACCAAGGTTTTCTACAATCGCAGCATACCCAAGACTATTTGCAGCATCGATGGTTTGATATAGTGACTCGAGTAATACTTTACGTTCGTCCTTCAGTTTGGTGGATTCAGCAGGTCGACTGGCTGCTCCTTCGATCTTTGTTGAATTCGTTTTAAGCTGAAGTCGTAATGCACTCACGAAATTTCCATACTTCTCGATGGCATCTTTCACCACATCTGCATTTGGACTAGAATTTGGATCCTTCCAGATAATACCTATTGCATCCCACTTAGCAGCAGCAGAGGTGTCCATAGGCCGTGTTGACCCGCGAACCTGACAACATGTTAGCGGCATCCCCTAACTCTCTCTTTTCTCTCTATCACGCATGTTGTAGATCGGATAGTGAAACATGAGGTATCAGAATATGTCGTAGACACTAAGGCCTTAACAATTGGAAACAAATTTCTAGACTTACCTCGCTTATATCCATGATAGGCATTCTCTCATCTTCCTCGTACTCAGACTCTTCGTCCGAACTGCTTTCTTCCTCTGATGAACTTGTATCAGTTGATGCTGAGGGCGATTTGGCCGCGACTAGATTTCCGTCTTCACGCAGAGTGGTAACCTTAGCGCTCAGAGGCTTAAGGCTTGGAGCGGTAGTCTTCAGTTTGCTTGCAGATGGCTTTATTTCCTTTGGAGGTCGGGATTTTTTCGTTGAAGGCCGAGCTGGTATAAGCGAGCCTAACCATTCAAGTTAATACTGAGCAATTCACCTCTGAATAAACAAAAGTCTTTTCTGGTTACACTTACTCGATACATTGAAACCCGGAATGAGTTCCTTGCCACTCCGCGACTTCCTTGGGTGATATTTTGGAACCGTAGCTATTAAATGATAACATTAGTAAGCGGCAAATCTCAGGGAGTAGACCCAAAAGAACTAGTTGGAAAAATATTAACTAACTTTTGGTCCCAGGTGGGACTTGTACTGGCTCTTCTTCTAGGACCATAAATGGAGCGTACTCGAAATGAGGCCGCCCTTGCTCTAATAGCTGCGAGTTGACCATCCTTAATGGAGTTTGTTGTGGGACTGGTTGCACTGGCCGCACTGGCTGTACTGGCTGCATCGGCTGCATCGGTTGCACTGCTTGCACTGGCTGAAGAGGTTGAGTTCGAGGTGTAGTATCTCCTTCGATATTTCTCTGCACAACTGGCTTTGGCTCGTTCTCAGGTGTCCCGTCACCTAAGGCTGGATACTGGATAGAGTTGCCTTGGGCAAGGTGCATATTGCTATTTTGAGTGTCTCGTACAGGGAAATAAATCGAAGATTGCTCTTGCGGCCTTTGGTTGAAGGTACTAATCCCATTCACGGCGCGAGGAAATGTCGCGGTATTGACATTATGAGGCATGGGCTGCGTGGTTTGCATGCCGTATTGAAGAGATTGAGGAGATATTGTAGCATTTTCAATTGCATGGGGAGCAAAGGCGAAGGATGTGTCTTGTCCATGGTAGCCTGCAGAGCTTGATAGGGAGGGGTCGACATTGTATGAAGGGGGCCCGAAAACATCGGACGGCCTTGCATGTTGTTGATATTGAGAAACGTACGGGGAATTTGAGTAGGAGGGCACCTGCGGATATGATGGTTGCTGTGAGAGATCAAACTGACCGAACGAAGCTTGGCCATGCTGATATCGAGCATATAAGTCTTGATGTTGAGGTTGAGGCGGCGCTTGGGGCTGGGGTTGATAGTATTGATGATGCTGGTCCCCGGCGTGCGGCCAGCCCGCATTGTTTATCAAATCATCATAGCCCAGGTCCTCGGGGATAAATCCATGAGTATTATGACCGTCCATCGCGGATAGGCCACGGCCAAGAAGAGGAGATGAGAGATTATCACGTGATTGAATGGAAGATCTCAGTCACGTGAATCCGGAGGTTTAATGGCTTCTGTGGCCTTTGTGGTTTACCGAAGTGTTGGTTGGGCTGGGGTTGTGTGATTGGTCGCTAAACGAGAAGGACAGGATCAGCATTCAAGTACGAACCAACTTGCGTCGTACCGTACGGAATGTACTGCAGTGTAGTGAAGTTGTAGTGTAGTGAAGTGTACGGAGCAGTGTAGTGTAGTGAAGAAGTGTTCGTACAGCCCATTCACGTCCAAGTCCAAGTCCAAGTCCAAGTCCAAGTTCAGCTCCAATTCCAATTGCCCTCCTGTTCCTTACTGTCCCTATCCTCGGGACCGTTCTTGTTCTCCCACTCGGGCGGTAACAAGGTGCAGTGCAGTGCAGCACCGTCAGGAGTGCGCGACCAAGGACCGACGACCAAGTACAAGTACCAGAGGCCGACGGCCGCTCAGCACCTGCGCACGTTTGCTCACGTCTTTTGCTGGCTGAAGCGATCACGCTTCGCTGCGCTGTGGATTGGCGTTGAGTTGGAAGAGTGAATTATCAGTAGATGTATATACCAGATACCATATACCATGCGCGGTGCGGTACGGTACGGTACTGTAGCACCGTCAGGCCTGGCCGCAGGGGCCCCGCCAAAATGGTCTGGTTGGTATTGGGCACAATTAAGTAACCGAACTTGGGCTTTCGCAACAACACAACCGCTTTTGCGGCGATCAGTCTGCGATCCACTTGTCCTTGTTTGTCGCGATAATACTGTTCTGTTCTGTACTGTACTCTGTACGGGACAGACGGCTCGCTTTATCGCGCCGTCTGTATGCACGCGTCCCGGCCAACACTCCAGGCAGAGGCAAAAGCAAAATAGAAGCTTGTGTCTCGGCAATTGGAAGGGATGTCGGGGTGCAGCACAATTTTCTCTCTTCTCAGCACTGGGGAAAGGTGGCGTGGCTTTGTCGCCCCTTTGCTTTCGCTTTCAGGGTGATAGAGGATCAACGAAGTGTGTTAAGGAGTCACCGTACCCGTTCCGTACCCGTCCCCTTTATCACAATATCAACGCTCCTCGAGCGAACAGAATTCCTTTGCAATCGGTCACTATGTTCAGGTCATGTGTACAATCATTTGTATCTGTTAAGTGTCGTGGCCATGATGGCCGAGAGAGAAAGTGAATTGAAGGGGGGCTGGGAGGGTATGAAGATTATGATAGAACAGAGATAGATGGATGGGTGTGGTGTTGCCCGATGCTGGAGGTGATGATGTTGGAAAGGAAGAAAGGAATGTCGTCGTTGACGACAGAGGAGGTCTTCGTTCGGTTCGCGTTGGAGCCAGATGCCGCGCTAGCCGTCTTGGGCCTGGCGCGCTCCCGGCCGCATCGAAATTCCAGAGTGCGATGGACCAGACCAGGCAAGGTACCTGGAGAATAGCTACCACTGTACTTGCGCAGTACACCTGTTGACTTGCGGTAGCTGATCTGTCCTGAGCACACTTCACTCCGCGTCACTTCACTTTAATTTCTGTCTCTAGTCTCGCCCTGCTCCCCTCTTCACTATTCACTCGCAGCCTAGGGGAAACTTACATGTTACCGTCCTGAGCATTTGGCTGAGCTTGCAGCCATCCCGAAATATTAACCATGGCTGCCAACCAGAACTCCCTGCGTGATCGCCAGATCAGTAAGTCTACACATAATGCGGTCGGGGCATGCATTGTCAGATCTTTTGGGCTAACTATTGATTTTAGGATCCATTGAGCGAATGCTGAATTTGAACCACGAGTCTGAGGAATCCTCCACCGAACAGCACGAAAACGCGGCGAGCAACGGCCTGGCTGTCCCCTCGGCCCCGTTACTGAATTCAGATGGGGACCCTATATGGAAAGTCCTGGTTTTCGACGATCTGGGGAGAGATGTTATCAGCAGTGTTCTACGGGTCAACGATTTACGAACGTGGGGCGTCACAATGCATATGTATGTTTTTCAGAGCCAGGGCGTAGAGCCATACCCTCTCCAAACAAGTTACTGATGAACTCAGGCATATATCATCTACGCGGCATCCGATTCCAGACGTTCCCGTCCTCTACCTGGTTGAACCGTCAGCTTCAAATCTGAAAACTATCACATCGGATCTCTCTCGCGGCCTCTACTCTCCAGCATATATCAATTTCCTCTACTCGATACCCCGTCCTCTCCTTGAAGACTTCGCTAGGCAGACAGCTGAAGCGGGCACGTCGGAAAATATTTCCCAATTCTACGACCAATATCTAAATTTTATTGTTGGAGAGCCAGACTTATTCAGTTTGGGCATGCGGAAAGATAATACATACTGGGCATTGAACAGTGCGAAAACGAAGGATGAGGAGTTAGATTACGTCATAGAAAGAATTGTCAACGGCCTCTTCAGCGTTATGGTCACTATGGGTATGGGTTACATCCTTGCGCTTGCTGTTATAACTGACACTTATAGGTGTGATGCCCATTATTCGCTGCCCAAAGGGTGCAGCAGCTGAAATGATAGCTCAGAAGCTCGACCGAAAACTACGAGACCATATCCTAAACTCAAAAGATAATTTATTTTCGGCGCCGAGCAACAGATCAGCATCTTCAGCAGGTACACCCTTGGCTCGGCCTGTTCTCATCATCCTTGACCGGAACGTAGACCTGATACCTATGCTTTCTCATTCGTGGACATATCAGTCGCTAGTTCATGACGTGCTTAATATGAAGCTCAACCGCATTACGGTAGAAACACCAGTCGATGAAACCAACCCAACAAAGGGGACAACGAAGAAAGCATATGATCTGACATCAAATGATTTTTTCTGGAGTAAAAATGCTAGCGTTCCTTTCCCGCAAGTGGCGGAAGATATTGATGCCGAGCTATCACGTTATAAGGATGATGCGAACGAAATCACGAAGAAAACAGGAGCTTCGTCGATAGAAGACCTCCAAAACGATACGAGTGCGTCAGCGCAACATTTGAAAGCGGCCATTACTCTCTTGCCTGAGCTCCGGGAGAGAAAAGCTGTCTTGGATATGCACATGAATATCCTGGCTGGGCTGTTAACAGGAATCAAGAACCGGCAACTGGATAATTTCTTTCAAATGGAAGAGAATATCATGAAACAGACCAAAGCTCAAATGCTCGAAGTTTTGAACGACCAGGATAAAGGCACGGAGCCAATGGATAAGCTAAGACTATTCATCATCTGGTTCTTGAGCACCGAGCAAGACGTTGCCAGGACAGATATGGAAAAGTTTGAGGAGGCATTGAAGGCAGCAGGCGCAGATACCACCTCTCTTGCATACGTCAAGCAGTAAGCATCTCTCCTCCCACCCATATATGAACCATCTAACCACCCTCCCCCACCACAGAGTGCGAGCCACTACTCGCATGACGATGATGACTTCGGCGCCCTCCCAAACCGCCCAGCAAGCATCGGCATCAGCCGAGCTTTTCCGCGGGTTCAGCAGCATCTCTTCGCGCCTGACATCGTCGCTCAAGGAATCCGGCGTCGGCGCCAACTTTGAAAACCTGATCTCGGGGGTCAAGAACTTCCTCCCGGCGAATCGCGACCTGACCGTCACCAAGATCACCGAATCTATCATGGACCCCGCCGGCGCCAGTAGCAGCGCCATCGCCAAGACCGAGAACTATCTGTATTTCGACCCGAGGAGTTCGACCGCGAGAGGCACCATGCCCCCGCCGAGCGCCGCGTTGAAGGGCACCCAGATGCCCGGCACCTTGGGTGGTACCGGCCCCGGCATGCAGGCTACGTTCGGCCAAAGACGTCAGGGGTTTAGCGAGGCCATTGTGTTCACCGTCGGCGGAGGCAGTATGGACGAGTATGGCAACTTGCAAGAATGGGCGAAGCGGACAGGTGCCGGTGGGAGCGGAGCCGAAAAGGGGGCTGGGAGAAGGAGGGTGGTATATGGGAGCACAGAGCTCACCAACGCAGAGGAATTCTTGAAGCTAGAGCTAGAAAAACTGGGCACCGAGGCGGCATAGTAGGGATTTTATTTTTCAGAGAGAACTTATTTATTCCCACTTTAGGGCAATATTTGATTTCTACATCATAAGCTAGCTAGGTAGCCCAGAAGAAAATGCGCGCATGGACTAAATCCAACATGCGTTTTCTTTCCTTTCACATGCATACATGCACCATACCATACCATGGTGACCCGGCATGTTTTTGATGTCGAAGTCAAAAATATAAAAGCGGATATATCCCGTACAATGACGCAGATCCATACATAAAACAAAAACAGAAGGGGATCATAAAAATTGCAACGCTCAAATATGATGGCACAGGGATCGATCTGATCGATTCGATGAATACAAGACAAAAGAACCCCTTCCCCCT
Organism: Haplographium delicatum; assembly: GCA_037952705.1. NCBI lineage: Eukaryota > Fungi > Ascomycota > Leotiomycetes > Helotiales > Hyaloscyphaceae > Haplographium > Haplographium delicatum. The sequence goes on from JAPZPC010000045.1 coordinate 90,738, forward strand.
TACACACCTCTAAACATCCTCACGACCAAAAACCACATCGCTCCGATGAATTTGAAGGCCGAGAGGCCTGCAACGGACCAGAGCACGACAGCCAGGTAGATGGTAGATTTCTTGGTATCGTCCACGGTACTGACGCGCTCCAGGCCGGCAGTGCTGAGAACAGTGGCTACCAGGCCAAAATTGCAAACGATCCAGAAGAGCACGACTTGAGAACGGAAACCCTTGTAGTAATCTTCTTGCTTCTCGCTTGCGGAAAATTCACGCTTCTCGGCAGGAGCTTTTGTGACAATCTTGCGCATTTCGGCTTCGTATTGAGCGTTGAGATCTCCGTCATCAGTGGGGATGTTGACGTCCACTTTTCCGCCAGGTTTGAGGGTTGCAGAAGGGAGTTTTTCCGCCTTGTCATCACCTTTGGTTCCCCATGTGATGTCGTGCGTGTTGCAAAAGGCGTAGACATTTAGAATGTTGATGTAGGTGGGAGTGAGGAGGAGATATTGAATGAAGGAGGTGAACATGTGCCATGGATCGAAGAACAGGAATGAAACAATGAACCAGAGGAGGTATGTCGAAGCAAGAGAAATGATTAAGGTGTAGAATATCTGGTTCTTGATAATGTCTTGCCAGGAGAATTGCTTGGAGTCGATTTCCGATCGTACTGATACGACGGTGATAAATATGGAAGCAAACATTAGGTAACTGTATATGGTTAGCATATGGAATTCAATGAAGAGAGGTAAAACGTACATCATAATGAAGGCCCAGAAAATAACCATGGACATGTAAGCTTTATTAGAACCTTGTGGTCTATTACCCATTGCCAGTATGAAGCAGGTGAGAAGTGTGAAGAGGTAAAGCCATTCGAAGACTACCCCAAGGACCACTCCAACCTCTCCCAGTAAATCCGAGGCGCCGAGAGACGTAGTCAAAATGTGGAAAACCAAGAAGAAATTACCTATTGCGAACCATGCGAAGATCATGCTAATAGTCGTGTAGGTAAATTCGATCAAGAACATGATTTTCCTGAGGAAGCTGTGATCGCTCCGGAACAGTTGGTAGAAATGGGTGAGGGCGTAAACAGCAGCGAAGAAGCTACCATTTAACCATCTACGTCTCTGTAAGATCAATTCGGCCATCTGATCTGGTACATCGGTTTCTCCCGTGGCGGATTTGACGTATTGAAGAATCCAATGGCAATTCCGTTTCGAAACGAGCTCGAAGCAAAGAATACGATCCTCAGCGAGATACATATTGGCAGTAAAGATACCAGCATTAGCACCATGCATCTTCTCTCCAGCGAAGTATTTTTCAAGAGGTCCATTCCCAGCTTTGTCATTTTGAAGAGCCACATATCGATATGCAGAAAAGGCACCTGGCAACACCGAAATGAAGCCGAATGCTGATTCTAAAGGCTTGTCCAAAATGTTACTCATCTTGTACTCGAAATTTTGGGTTGCGACCAAAGGATTCAACAGGTTTCTTCCACCAGGTCCCAGCATAGCCTTGATCTCTCCGCAAGCTCCCGCACACATAGGCTCCAAGTCGAAGGCTTTCCAAAGCTGGTAGATCGAATCCTTCCCAGGTTTAGTACCGGCATCGATAAGAACGCAAATATTTGGGTCTAAAACTCGCCCAAAGGCTTGGAAGAACCATCTATGTGAGTTGATCTTCTTCTGATTTTTTTCCTTTAAGCAGAAGAGGATTTGAACCGGTTGTTGTTTTGGGCGAAGTTCGACCAAATCTTTCTTGACCGAAATTCCAACTTGGGTAGTATACTCGTAGATATGCGCCGTCACATCTTTTCCATTAACTTGTTGCTTTGCAATTCCGTCTTGATAAACCCCCATACCAGCTAATACAGCCCTCGTTCTTGGGTTGATTTTGCCACGACCGTCACTGACTATGCAGACTACAATCTTCTTCCAGGCATCCTTTCCCCATGTCTTGCTATCCTTTCGTGAACACATATACTCGATATTTTTGAACACACCACTCATGGTCCGCGCAAAGAGAACATCGTCCTCATTGTACATAGTGACCACAATGAACAACTCGGTATGCCGAGGCTTTGCGAACAGCCGTTGTCGGAGAGTAAATCGCTCCTCAAAAAACTCGCTCGGATCACAAGTGGCCGCCGAATATCGCATATGAGTAAACTCATCTCTCTCGGGAGGTTGAACATGGTTGACCATATTTAAAAGCTTCGGGGGGATCGGGCAGTCAAGAACAAGATTTCCATTGAACAGTTGCACTTCTTTGACCGTCTTATATCTTTTAAGCGTAGAGACAGGTGCCGGTGTTGGTGGATTGCCAGCTCCATCAAGATCTGAATAGCCTGGGACATTTTGAGCATCATGGTTGTAAGAATCTTGCCCCTGGAGAATTGGCCGATTGTCGTCATCGAAGTATGGGTCTGGATTTGAAGGGTAAGTCGTTAAGGGGTGCTCTTCGTGAGGAGATGGTTGGTATGGTTGTTGGTAGTATGCATCATGATGTTCTTGGGGGTTCAAAGCATAATCCTGTTGGTAGTTACGGCTGGGATCGAGGGGGTAATGTTGCTCGTATTCTTCATTGTGTCCATATGAGTTGTTGATGTTCTCGACCGAGTACTATAAGGTCATGTCAGTGTGTAATGTACACGGAATTCCATCAAACTTACAGTAGGTTGTGCCTGCAACCGATCACTGGGTGTATGACGACCTGGGCCCATAGGTATTTCAAGGTTCTGTCGTGATGGCGACCCTCCCTGTCTCCCACCTCCATATGGCGAGGCATCTTCAAGTTGGTAACCTTGACGGGCTGGATGTCCAGGAGAGGGCGTTCGCCCTAGATTGTTGTTCATACCGTAGTATTCTTCTTGGCCTTGGCCAGGACGCTCTGAGAAACGGGGGATTAGAAGACGTCGGCTTATATGGGTAGTAGAAATCAAGAAGATATGACGACGCTGTGCTGCGCAGGAAGGCGGTGTTCGAAAATTATCAATGCTCCATCAAGGAAGACAAAGATTCAGTGATTCGCGAACGGCTTCAGGTGGTGTTGTGAATAGAGTACCAAGGTAAACAAACACCAGGAGCCTTCACAACCGGGCGGAAATTTTGAAGCAAAACATACGGCGCAAGTCGTAAGAAAGATGAACGAAATGGGGAACTTACCTAGGCGATTATACGACATGGTCTGAAAAGCTGCTCTGATCCAGTGGGGAGTAGCGCAGAGGTGGGAGAGATTCCTAAATCGGGCAGGACAAAAAAATGTCCTGGTGTACTGTACTGTAGCACAGCGATTGAGGGGTTGGAACGAGAGAGAAGAAACCCCTTTTTTTCAGTGCCAAGTGCTCACGGGGCTTCAGGTTTGGACGAGGTGGCAGTAGGCGTGCTCTTCGCCGTGGGTGATGCTTCACGATGAGTTGATGGAATGGAGTTTCAGGAGAGAGAAGAAGGTTACCCGGCGAGGATTGGCGGTGCTCGGGTGTAAACAACCCCTGCTGCGGCAGGCGTGATTGGGCCCAGCAGGACCCAGCAGGACAGGCAAGAGCGGGACTCTAGTTTCAGGTGTGGACTCGGCGCTGCACAGGAAATAAAGTGACGTCCCGGGCCAGGAAGGTTGAGATGGCGCTGCAGATATTCACTTAACGTTAAACTCTGCACGGCGTATGGTCCGAGGGGACGCTCAGGTAATGTAATCTGCTGTACGATACTGTACGCTGCTCCTGCGCTGCACGACACTTGGCGCGGGAGACGGCGCAACAAACAAAATATCAAATATCAAACATCAAACATCCAACATCCAACAATCCAACTCCCACGTCCAACACTGCCGCTATTTTATTTTGGGCGTCGCGCTCACTCGAAATCTCACTCTCACTCTCACTCTCTCTCTCTCTCTCTCTCTCTCTCTCTCTCATCTCACTCGCCCATGAACCCTCGTCCGTACGGCCCCTCCTTCAAGATCAGTCCGCCTTTTGCCTCCTGCATCTGGCGGTCAAATCCGATTCCTCGCGAGGCAAAAATCGGAAATTTCAAACCAGCAAGAAACTCGTGGCGGGCTGAGCTAATGTAGGTATGTTCAACGTCGCGCGGGGGGGGTTCGTCTCGATAATAATAGCACACAGTACGCCGCGGCAACCATACAGAACGCGGAGAAGATCTGACGCCGCGCTGAGCCACAAGAACGCCAAAGATGCGACACATCCAATCGCCGCCATGCCCTCCCCGTTACGCATCATCTTCGAGGCTGAGTTCCTTGGTTCTTGGCACCAAGAGCAAGTTCGATTCGTGTTGGAGAGCTTGACTTTTTTATTTGCCTCGCAGGAGAGCGATCGCACGGCTATCTACCTCTCCGACCCTCCAGAATTCCGATACGAAGAGGACATCTAGAAGAATGCCTCGCGCACCTTCAAACGTAAGTCACGAGGCTACATGCTTGGAATATGCTTGGAATATGCTTGGAATCCTCTCCTCCTCTACGCCCAGGTGACGTATGTCAACCACTCCCCCGGATTAAAGCCTCTATCTCTGTCTCTATCAGATCTCACCAAATCTGCCCTCGTAAATCTGTCAGATCTCTCTCATCCCTCGACATTGGGAAAGGTCTGCTTGAGAAAGTTCTTTGAAAATCTCGTGCATTGCTCGTAAGCCATTTCAAACCCGTGATCGCCCCCGTAATACGGATCCTCAACTTCCTCCGCCGGCTTCTTCCCAGCAAATTCCCCAAAAAGCATGATCTTGGCCTTACCACCGGTTCGTTGACGCATCCGCTGCAGATCGCGGAGGTTGTCTCTGTCCATAGCAAATAGAAAATCAAAGTCCTGGAAGTCCGAATTACGGATCTGGGGGGGAGATATCAGAAAGCTTTTTCTCGGAAGGGGACTTCTCCACTGACCTTCCGAGCCGCATGATCGTAGTCCGTGATTCCATTGCGCTCCAGAGTAGACATGGTTCTCGAATCGGGACTGCTCCCAGTGTGATACCCCCCCGTGCCACAGCTATCAACATGGGATACGAGGGCCTGATAAGGCGCTTTGGATGCCATAGCCCTGAAGATTCCTTCTGCCATCGTCGAGCGACAAATGTTCCCCAAACAAACGAAGAGCACTGAAATCGGTTCTGGTTTGGAAGCCATGCTGAAGATCTACTTCACGTGCCGTGGGACTTTGGTACTGGGAGATGTAGGTGTATTCTAAACATGTGTTTGGAACCGAGAATGAAGATTGTTCAGGGGCTTCGGAGAGTTTTATATGGTGGCCCATAGTGTCGGATTGTCCAAAAATTCTTTTTTTTCCCCCATACGCGAAAGTATATTTAAGTACCACAATCAAAAAAAAAAATTGTTATTGTGAGTCTTGAAAGTTTCTTATAAGGACTATTCTCAAAGCTGAGATGATAATTCTAAGGTTTTTTGATTCCTTTTTAAAGCCATGTGGTGCCTAAGTCTCTTCCTCAACGCTTACTCCGCTATGGTTAAGATGTCAAACCAAATCAGGCGATAGCCCAGTAGTTTCTCTCGTAGAATTCCTTGTAGTTGAGACAAGTAATTTAAAAGACACATCTGGTCAGAATCATTTCATTCCAGATTGCCTCTATCCCCGCTTTCCGCTCCCCCTTTCAAGATAAAGGCAGGAGAGGGTATTGAGTCGCCCAGCTGGGAAAATCTATTCTAGCTAACCGCTATCCTAGCCTTTCCGCCCCGGTTTTCTAGATAAAGGCAAAAGGGAGCTTCCATCTCACCTGTAAGTAGTACAACAAGATTCTTTTCAGTGCTCTCATTGACTTATTACCCGCCTGCTTTCTTTCTAATCTCTCCAAATACGGCCCGGTCCGTCCCGTTTCTCCACCAATCTCGTTCAATTTTGGAAATCTGTATGTTTTATTTTTTTTCTTCCATAACAATAAATCTACCCTTCATTAACGACGTCCTAGCTTCTCTATAGCCATGGTCCCTAAAAACCTCATTCTCGTCTGCTGCCACGCCATCTATGTCGGCGGGTCAAGAGGCGGGCTTGATGAGAAAGATTGGCTCCTGGCTCCTTTCCAATCGGGTGAACATGTCACGTTCGTAGAGCACATCCAAGCTGGAATAAAATTACTCGGCCAGGAAAGAGAAGACTCTCTGCTGGTATTTTCGGGAAGTAGGACGCGGCGGGAGACGAAGAAGAGTGAGGCGCAGGGTTATTTGGATTGTGCCGTTGCCAATGGGTTTTGGGGACTAGCGGGGTTAGGTGGGAAGGACCGCGGTCAATCGGAGTATGAGGGGTTAAAAGATCAGGTCCTCTTGGAAGAACAGGCGCTGGATAGTTTTGGGAACTTGATGTTTGGAATGTTAAGGTTCTGGAAGGAAACTGGGCGGTGGCCGGAGAAAATAATCATCGTTAGCCATGAGTTCAAAAGAGATAGGTTTATGGAGTTGCACGTCCCAGCGATTAGGTACCCGAGGGACAAGGTAGTGTATGTTGGTATTGACCCGGCCTACATGAGAAAAGGAGAAGAATGGAACGAGGGGAGATGTGAGGATGTTCGAAGAGGGGAGAAGGAGAGAGGTTATGGACAGTGGGAAGCAGATCGCTTTGGAACGGGGAAGAGCTTAAGGTTTAAGAGGACGGACAGAAATTTTTGGGGAGTAGAGCAACTTTGGTTTGATGGAGAGGAAGAGAGAAGCCAGAGTGGAGTGTTCACCGAGACGTTGAGGTGGGAGGAGAATGGGTTTGTAGAGGAGGTATTGAGAGAAAGGAAGCAACCTTGGGAGGATGGTGGGGCATGAGAATAAAAAGGGCAAATATTGGGATTTAAAGTGATGGAAGATAAGAAGAGCAGTGGAATGAGAGATACCATAACAATACTTTCAATTAATCCTCCCATGTGCTCTATTTGTGAATATTTCCTCCTTCTCGAACTTCAAAAATACAGGATTTTAATAGGATAGCTCTCTTATCTTGAGGCCTTGCGTGAGAAAATTTACATTTCAAGTATGGTTTCTAATTCGGTTTGTCCGAGAAGCTAAGCCGAACATGCTCTACTAAAGGAGATTGACTTTAGGTTGATTGAAATCTTGAACGAGAATATGTTGGTAAATGAAGACTTAATCTAAGAACGCAAAATTGATCGTTATGTATATCCACAAAAGAAATCTTGACTCTGAACAGCTCGAAGACCGAGCTTTCGAATAAGGGTGATTTTACGAAATATTTGCGATCCTACTCTTGGAAGTCTTTGATAAATTTTGAGACGATGAATATCTCCGATAATATTATTGTGACCATCACGTTTTCTGCTCCTCAACCCCTATTTGCCAACCTATCAAATCCCCACGCAACCATTTTCACGAGTCAAATGGACAGTGGTGAGACCAGCACTTGACCCAGAAAATAGTTGCTAATTCCAATCATAAATGCAGCTGCAATAACTACTGGCTACAATGATCTTGGCGTGTGAGGCATGATACAGTAATAGTCCTAAGGAGAAGATATCCTGATAACAGGTCATGAGAACCGAAGGTCACACAGTACTAGAAATATGCGACGCTTTTATTCAGATAGCGGGAGGGAAAGTAGATTAGAGAATGTAGAATATATACTAGCAGTTAAGTCGGTTGATATCATCCACCCAAAAATCGAAAGTAAATAAGAGAATTCCGAAGTCGAAAGGCAACCTATACCCATCGTATCCTAGGGAGAATCTAACACACTACTGTAAGTAATAAGACCCGATGGAGAAACCGTTGCTCACCACCGCCAACCTTAAAGCCATTCGCTGGAGCCGAGGGTCCGCCCTAGGGAGAGCCCAACGTCATCTGATCCGAGTTCTGAACTCAACAAGCGGAAATTAAATTGAGCGTACAATACGATCTCAGACAACACACAATCGCAATTAAACCTCAAAAGTATTTGTCTGGGACGCTTAGGAGGATTGTGCAATCTGCCTGTAGAAGTCCTATTTTGTTCCACCTGTACGGAGTAGGAGCAAAGGCAATTCCAAATAGGCAGCGTCGTCCACGATACCACCCCCTAGAATCGCATTTAACCTCAGCAACCGTACGGTTCCTGTAAGATTGTGACTCTCCCCTTTGATAATTACTTGTACGCAATGAGCACGGCAGACGCGTTATAGAAAGGTTAGAGCCCAGTCCCGTACGGGCAGCATTCATTGCGACGTTTTGCACGAAGGACCAGAAGATTGACCTGCTCAGGGTCACTGAGGTCTAGAATGGGCGCAATCAATGAAGAGTCTCCTTCGCCGACATCGAGAATTCCATATCCAGAATTTTCCCCCACTACGAATGCGAATGGGGCAGCAGTTATCCGGCCCTCGAGGCTACGAACTGAATTGAGTGCTGGAGGGGGGTCTGCGACGCAAGGCGACATCCATTATTCTCCAACATCCACGAACGGCAATGCAAACAAAGAACTTGCTGAGGCTGCAGACTATATTAATGGAGGCGTTCCCCATGAGAGCCATGGCTCTCCATTGGTTACCGATGCTCTTGATTTTACAAGCAATCCTCCTCAGAAATCGACCATACAGCATACCCCCAACTCATTTCCTCAAGAAGGCCAGCCGCCAATTGCTGGCACAACTACTCCGCCAGGCCGGAGAAGTGTACAATTTGCGAGGGCAGATCCAGAAAGCGTGGCCAGACAGGACTCTTGGGAAGATGTCGACACGCCTAGCAAAGACAGGCGTGGTCATTCTCTTATGTCAAAGTTGAAGGCATTAGCTTCCACGAGCGGCCTGCAGACACATACTAGAAGCCAAAGCACACCGATCAACTCCTACGAGGACGGCGCAATTTCTGCTCCTCTTTCTCCTGCGGTGGAACGGCCAACCCGACTTCCACATTCTTTACAAGAGGAGGGTAGCGATATCGATGCTGATGCAGAAGAGACAGCTGATGAAGAAGCTGCAGCGGATACAGTACGAGCCAAGAAGAAGCGGCGGTTTAGGAGAGCTCAAGACAAGTCGGGCGGAAATCTTACTACTCCTACTACCCCGAAGACAAGAGAAAGCCAACTTGATTCCCCAATAGCGGGAAGCCGTCAACTTCCATTCCTCAATCGACGCGTGACAGATGGATCGTTTGAGCAAAGAGGACATTTATCTGAAGGGGAAGGCCGAGATCGTCTGAATAACCATAGTGCCTGGAGGCGAGGAAGTTCATGGATATCAGGGGGCCGAGGACTCAGTTATTCAGGAATTCAACCTGGTCCTGATGTTGAGGGGTCTCCTACACCAAGACGGCCCAGCAACTTTAGACGTATAACCGGAATTGGGACCGTTGCTGGCCATAGTGATGGAGATGGGCAAACGCCGAAGAGACCTTTCCTCGGAGCTGAACGGGCGACTACTTTTGGGGCGCAACGATGGCGTATGCTGAAACATGGTCTTAAACTGCTTGGACAAAGAAAAGAAGAACATAAGGTTGATTATTTGAAGTCTACAGAATTGATGGCTGAATTACGAGCCGGAGCTCCTGCTGCACTGATACTAGCCAGTATGATTCAAAGGGATGAACATGGAAACAAACGTATCCCTGTTCTGCTTGAGCAGTTGAAATTACGTATCACTGATAGCAAACCCTCGATTGAAGAACCCACAGAGTCTGAGCGACATCTTGTGTTCCGAATCGAGCTCGAGTATGGGAGTGGTCTGAACAGAATGAAATGGGTTATTCATCGGTCACTTCGAGATTTTGCTAATTTACATCTACGATACAAGCTCCAGGAAACCAGCGACAAATACATCAAAACCAGGAGTGATGTGGATTCGAGACCAAAGCAGCCGCGGTTCCCGAAATCTGCCTTTCCTTACTTTAGAGGTGTTCGTGGGCTCGGCGAAAGCGAAGAAGATGAAGCGGATATAGTTCGTATTGATGAGACAGTAGGCGAGGCAACCCATAGCGAGACGGAACGGAAACGGAAGAAGCGTCGTCCATCCTTGGGAGGTCCACGTAGAAAATCGAGCATTGGAGGGCAAGACCCAACTACTGGTGCTGTTGTAGGAGCTGGTCAGCCCTCGCAGCAAACCCGAATCTATAATGAGAAGCAGAGGAGAAGACTGGAACAATACCTCCAAGAAATGATCAGATGGCTTATCTTCAGGCCAGAGAGCAACAGACTTTGTCGATTTCTCGAATTATCTGCTCTAGGAGTGCGTTTGGCCGCGGAAGGCAGTTATCATGGGAAAGAGGGTTATCTTGTCATCCAGTCCGCCAAAGGGCTGGATGTGAGACGAATGCTCACACCGAGAAATATATTTGCTCGACATTCTCCGAAATGGTTCTTGGTTAGACATAGCTATATCGTCTGCGTCGATTCTCCAGAAAATATGCACATTTATGACGTCTATCTCGTAGACCCGAAGTTCCAAGTTATGCAAGGCCGCAGAAAGCTCAGCGAGATGCGAGGAAGAGAGATAATGGAAAAGGCCGAGAGCTCCGCAAAGCATCCTCAGCATCATACCCTCAAGTTGCAAAACTCAGAGCGGAAAATTAAACTTTTGGCCAAAAATGAGCGCCAGCTGAGGCAGTTCGAGGAATCGATTACTTTTATGTTGAACAATACTCCTTGGGCAAAACCGAACCGTTTCGGTAGTTTTGCTCCTGTTAGAAACGATATATATGCTCAGTGGCTTGTTGATGGTAGAGACTATATGTGGAATGTGTCTCGTGCAATCAACATGGCCAAGGACGTGATTTACATCCATGATTGGTGGCTAAGCCCTCAGCTATACATGCGAAGACCCGCGGCAATCAGCCAAAAGTGGCGTCTCGATAGACTGCTTCAGAAGAAGGCCAGAGAAGGAGTCAAAATATTCATTATTATCTACAGAAATGTTGAAGCTGCAATACCCATCGACTCCGAGTTCACCAAGTTCTCAATGTTGGACCTCCATCCCAATATCTTTGTACAAAGGTCGCCTAACCAATTTAAGAAGAATCAATTCTTCTTCGCTCACCATGAAAAGATTTGTGTTGTGGATCATACTGTGGCGTTTGTAGGGGGCATTGATCTCTGCTTCGGCCGTTGGGATACTCCCCAGCACTCAGTTGCGGATGACAAACCTACTGGTTTTGAGCAATCAGATCTTCCTAAAGATGCAGATCATTGTCAGTTATGGCCTGGAAAGGACTATTCAAACCCGCGAGTTCAGGACTTCTATCAATTGAACGAGCCTTATGCAGAGATGTATGACCGTTCTAAAACACCTAGAATGCCCTGGCACGACATCTCGATGCAGGTTGTCGGTCAGCCTGCTCGTGATCTAACACGCCATTTTGTTCAGCGATGGAATTATGTACTACGAGGACGAAAACCTACAAGACCTACCCCATTTCTTCTCCCACCACCTGACTATGTTCCGGCTGATATTGAGGCTCTGGGCCTCAAAGGTACTTGTGAGGTTCAAATCCTTCGTTCGGCTGCCGACTGGTCATTAGGACTCGTAGAAACTGAGCATAGTATTATGACTGCATATTGCAAAATGATTGAAGAGTCAGAACACCTGGTCTACATCGAAAATCAGTTCTTCATCAGCAGTTGTGAAACAATGAACACCAAGATTGTCAACAAAATTGGAGATGCCATTGTCGAACGTGCGGTTCGTGCCTACCAGGCCAATGAAAGCTGGCGTTGTATCATAATCATTCCTCTTATGCCTGGTTTCCAGAATACTGTTGATGAAGCAGAGGGTACAAGTGTTCGGTTGATCATGCAATGCCAATTCCGGAGCATTTGTCGTGGCGAAGGGTCAATATTTGAGCGTCTGAGGAGCCAAGGGATTGAACCAGAGGACTTCGTTCAGTTCTACAGCTTAAGAACTTGGGGAAGGATTGGCCCAAAGAAGATGCTTGTAACGGAACAATTGTATATCCATGCAAAAGCAATTATTGTTGATGACCGAGTTGCACTTATTGGCTCGGCAAACATCAATGAGCGCTCCATGTTAGGTGTCAGAGACTCCGAGTGTGCAGCAATAGTAAGGGACACAGATATGCTCTGGTCAACTATGAATGGAAAGCCATATCTAGTCGGACGATTTGCTCACACGTTGCGCATGCGATTAATGAGGGAGCATCTAGGCTTGGATGTGGACGAAGTCATGGAAGAAGAGCGCCGTGTGGAACTGGACAGAGAAGAAGCCGAATATGAAACGAAGATGAATAATATCTACGACAAAGTAGATGATGATGCTGATTCTGAACAACCTCCAAAAGACCCAGAAGAGATGTCTCCCCAGCAAGCTGCTCGGCTTATTAACCACGAACGCACAAGAAGTTTTAATCACGACGTTGACTGGGAGGAAGATGGAAATCCCAATCTAGCCTCAGAGATGTTTAAGCCCATAACGGCAGACAAGAGAGTTACTGGCAACTCTCTGCATGCTGCTGAAGTTGCTGGAGGCGGTGTAGACCAATTGAAGACCGCCGAAAAAACCGGAGCTGTTCGTGGCCGAGACTCTGTCCTAGCAGATGGAGGACGTGAAGTCCTCGTTTCTGATCTTGCCTCAGAAGGCAAGGGTACGATGAATAATCCTAGACCCGTTCAAGCACGCCCTGTACCAGGTCATCGTGGAAGCAATGAGAGCGGCATAAGTATTGAAAGTCTGCCACCAATGCCTAAGCTGCCTCGAAGAACCACCGAACAATTAGGACTGCCTCAGCTTTCTCAACTGCCTGCACTCCCAGTCACAGATGACACAGATATCGGCGGACCTCAAATACATGTAGACGTCACTGGAAATTCAACATCCAAACCAGTCAACCCATTCGCGGCCGACATTCAACTAGCTAATGTGGATAAAGATTGCATGCGTGACCCTCTGAATGATTCGTTCTTTGAAGATGTGTGGCGCCGGATTGCAGAAAACAATACAAAGATATTTCGGCGAGTCTTTAGATGCAATCCCGACAGTGAGGTCACGAATTGGCATGAATATAGGGAATATGTTGCATACGCAGAAAGATTTGCGCAGGCTCAGGGTGACTTGAAGACCACTGAACATGAAGAACCAGAGCCTAATAGTAAGAGTGGTCCCCCAGGTGCTGCATTAATTGGAACTATCTCTGAAAAGATAAAACCACATGGTCAGGAAAGTCGTCTGGACGGAGCGGATGAGAATCCTTCTTTGCCCATCCAAGCTAATGGGGAGGAAACTTTCCCACCTCTTGATAATACAGTGCTCAGTCAATCTGGTGTTGATGCCGAGAAGAACTCACAACTGGGAAATTCCTTGCCAAGCGCAAGGAAAGCAACTTTCTCGACTATGGCGCCAACTGATAAGTTAAATTCCAACTCGATTGGGAATGGGTCGGCGAATCAAGGATCTGTCAAGAAACGGCGCCGTGCAACAAGGGGTAGCCGGAAGGGCTTCTCTGGGAGCGATGATCTCCTGAGCCAGCAGGATGCCGAAGACCTCCTCGGTATGACCCAGGGTCATCTAGTCGTATTTCCATATGACTGGCTCTACAAAGAGGAACAAAACTCCAATTGGCTTTACCAGGTTGATCAAGTGGCACCACTTCAAATTTAGTAAGTGAACCCTGCTCATGTCTCACAAAAATTCTTACTGACAGATATCTAGCGACTGATCATGTAACGGCTGAATTGTTCTTTTGTACATTTGTAACATAGAGGCAAAGAAAAACAATGGGCTGCATTATCATGACAAGGCGTTCGTCATTTTTCAACATGAGCGGAGCGAGGCGTGTGTTTTTATTAAAATGTACCAGACAGAAATTATATAACTTTCATACTTTCTCACTTATCCAAATCGCACCTCTACATCCTGCTCTAATGACTCCAGTAAGTAGTTCATGAGGCACTGCTTTTTGGGCATCATTTTCAACGGCATGATCCAAGTGTTCTAACTCTTCATCTCTTATCCTTCTTATTATCTCGGTTAATTCCTTCAGTTCTTCCCCCATTTCTTCTCCTGATTTCTCCATCTGCTCTGCCATCTCCAACAGTGTTCTTACTTGTCCGTTATAATGCTCTCCAATCTCCGTCTCCACGGCTTCGGTACACGCCATTGCGGCTTCTCGCCCCATAATAGCAGTACTCCACCCTAACGCCGAGGCAGCAAGTGTCCAGATCGGATACATGGCAGTGGGGCGTACTCGGTGCTTCGCGAGAAGCGAGTTGAAGGTTGAGAAGTGACCGGCTTCCTGGTCGTACATGTGCTTCATCAGAGGGCGGAGGTGAGGATGCGAGGCTATTATGGGCGGCATCTGTGCCTTGTAAATCAATGTGGCTGCCAGTTCCCCCGCTTGATTGACTCGAAGCTGTGAAAGGGTGAGGTTGAGCACTTCTCACAGAGGGAGTGGATACTAACTGCACTGGAAAGAAAATCACGCTGTTGTTGGGTCAATGGTTTCTTAGATATCCCTGAATTGGAAGCGGCATCTTCACTAGAATTGTGTGATTTGGCTTGCTCATTGGGAGAAGGGTTTTGTGTTCCCTGAGGACCTGAAGCTCCGTATGAGCTGGGGGTTGCGGAAAGCCGCCGGATCTGGCGAGAAGCTCGGGGAAAATTCAGGAGACTAGGTGCAAGGAAATCATAGACTGGAAGATGTGATGAAATGATCGTTGAACGTTTGGAACATGCGCATAATGCCATTGTGAGCTCTAAAGTTAGAGAAAGTGAGCTTGAAAGTGGTTAGTATTGTTGCTCGGCCTTGATATTGAAAATGGACTAGGATCGGATCGGACAAACAAAATACCGACGCTAAGAAATCCAACTCCTTTCGTTTACACTATTCAACCTTCTTGTGACGGCAGGACAATAGCAAGAACAGCCTATTGTCGACACTATTAACAATCTTAGATTCGTTCAAATTTCAGCGACATATTGGATATTCTTTGCAGTGCCTTGTCTACCTTCCTGCTGCCATAAACTCGCCGCAGGAACGCGCAACATCGCCTTAGAAAACACGTTCACTTCCATCTGCCGCCCAAGAAGATCACCCACGGAGCAAACCCAAACTTAGACTTATCAACACAATGGCGGATATCGACGATGAACTCCTCGCTCTTGCTGGAGAGGCTTCTTCTGATGATGAAGATAATGCACCAAGCGACGCCAACGAGGAAAGCTCCGGATCGCCAGATCATAGGGCTACAGGCAAGACTAGCGCGAAGAAGTCAGGAGGGCGGAAGGCAAACAGACGACAAAATGACTCTGAGGAAGAGGGCGAAGCGTAAGTTCCCACTGAATCTCCACTGGACGTTCTTTGAAGCCAATGCTGATCCTTGGATAGTTCCTCTGGTCATTCATCTCCTGATTCCCTCCGATCTGCACCCATGGATGAATCAGATTCCGATGATGATGGAGAGAAATACCCGCTTGAAGGCAAGTTCATGAATGCCGCCGACAAAGCGGAAGTTATGGCAATGCCAGAAAGAATGCGCGAAGAACTTCTTGCAGAACGTGCCCAGGAGGTGGACCGATACCGACAGTATCGAGCTTTACGCCAATTTTTGAACGCCCGTGATGCCCGTGAAGCAGAGAATAAAAAGCAAGACAAGAAGCGGAAGGCAGGAGCGGCAGACCTGGAAGAAAACCAACGCAAAACCTCTCGGCAGAGAACCAAGCTTGGAGGTGGGAAGGTCGGAGAAGCCAGCACTGGAATCGATAGCCTGAAGCGTGCAAGAGCGGAGAAGAATGATCGTCAACGCCGTAGAGATGAGGATAAGGAGCGGAACAAGGACAAGCGGATCACTCATGACGATTACTCCGATGCGGATGCCGATGGAGACAGTGAGGTAGAATGGGACGATGGTAAAACAAAGAAGAAGTCTAGATCTCCCGACTATCGTGATGCCGAACCTGCCGGCCTCCATGATATTGAGCGTGTTAGGGTTGGCAGATCCAGATTCGCCATGGTCTGCTTTTATCCAGGATTTGATGAAGCTATTACGGGATGCTTCGCTAGAATTAGTGTTGGTATTGATAAAGAAACCAAACAGAATATCTATCGAATGGCACTCATCAAAGGTACGTATACATGCTCGTAGCTTACCTCATAACTAACACTTTGTGAAGGTTTTGTTGAAGATAGACCATATGCTATTGAAACCGCGAACGGAAAGCACTTCAAAACAACTCAATATCTTCGTGCTGCACATGGAAAGTCTGAGAGGAATTGGCCATTCATCACTTGCTCGGACTCTCCCTTTACTGAGGTCTGTGTCACGTTACGTGGCTCAATACTTTGATACTAATATTTTACAGGCTGAATGGAGCCGTTACAAACAAACTTGTTTAGCCGAAGGCGTGGCACTTCCAACAAAACCGAAGCTTGCAAGTAAGATTTCCGACATCAATGGCCTTGTCAATCGATCGTGGACCGAGGCAGAGCTCCAAGAAAAATTGACCAAGTCAGGCGCTTTAGTCAACAAATTCATCCCAATTGAGCGTAATCGTTTGAGTAATCTGATTAAAGATGCCAAAGCCCGAGGCGATACCGAGAAGGAGGAGTCTTTACGAAAGGAACTTGATGCTCTTGATGGTCCTAAATTGGCCTATAGTACATCCATGCAGCCATCACCAAAGAAAACGTCGACTCCTGCAGGCATGAGCCAACAAGAGCGATTAGCCATTCTAAATAAGCAAAATCGTCGGAAAAATATAGAAGAGGTTCGGCAAGCCCAAATTGCCGAGAGGAGGGCAGCAAAACTTACGGAGGCTGCAATCGCTCGAGGAGAAGTCGTCGTTGAAGACCACTCAAAGCGTGTCAAGACTCGTGCCAAGTTCAAGCACGATGTTGCTGATTCGTTTGGTGGGAAGACTGCTGACAGCGAGAGAAGCGGGACTAATACTCCGGGTGGCGGTACTCCAAAGCTATCAGCTAAGAAATCCACTACACCTTTACCTCATATCGCGAAGCTTCAAGCTGCCAATGGAGAAAATAAGGGACTTCCTACCATTCGACGACCTTTGATGGACGATGACATAATTGGCGCTATTGACCTTGAAATTGACATTGAGATTTAAATGGTGCCAATTGAGGTAGAAGCCGGAATCCGGATTGTTTATTAGAATGCTTCCAAGAATTGTTATCCGCAAGGCGTCCCGGTGGTTGGCATGAAATTTGAGTTCACTTTTGAAGAGGCGTTCGTTGCGCACCGAATTCAGGTGTATCTTAGAACAAAAATCTAATGTGATTGTTTTTATTAATCCAGGCTTTGTGTAATCGCTCTCTTTTTGTTGTTTGCCTCTATAGACAGTGAGTACTATGTGAATTGTTTCCTATCCTTACAGCTTCATTGAAATATTTCTTTCTTTTTTACCTTCCGTTCTAGGTTGTATATTAAATATAATATATCTATTTTATTTTATTTTAAAAGGTGGTTCCAAAGAATTTCTGTCATTTTCTATTTCTTTTTTGTCAAAAAATGTAGGAAATAATGGAGTATTTGTTAGTTCGTAAACTGGCTGAACGAGATTCGCAAGCACAAGGCTGTTTTCAAAAATAGGGGCTTGCTCTCGCGTAAATTTATTAGGGCGAGAAGCTAAATTATAAGAAAACTTAATTTTGGAATAAAGATGGGTGAGTTGAGGACATCTCTGTTAATTTTTCTTGATGTGATATAGTCCTGTGATTCATTTGTCTCAACCAAAATTCCTACTTTGTAGATTCGCAATGAAATTTATTTAGGAGTAGAGATAAAACACGTGCTCTCCTATCTCTTCCACGTCCTCCGCCTTCTGATTTCGTGAGTACTATTCCGTCGCATCTTTCTAGTGAACATCTTAAATTCAATGAACGTATTCAGCTTTTAAGTAATACACCTCGAGTATTATTTCAAGCATCGTCGTATTTTCACGTGATAATTCGGACACGTGACTATATTGGCTTAGTCGGACAATTTAACTTCCTATACGTCCTACTCGATTCAACTCGCCTCTTCTTTTTCAGTAATTTGAATTTTTTGGATATCAGAGTCATTCGCTCCAACATACGAGATCGCCGAGATCAAACAACGCAAGAAACACGCAGTATGGCCCTAGGCTTCGGCAACAGCAAAAACATCGGACGAAAGATGCACAAACCGGTGATGTTTGATACTCCCTCCCTGATCTGCATCAAGATAACCTCCATCTGTCCCAAGTCACGTTAGAGAGGTTGTCGGCCCTATCAACGCCATCTCTCCCCAGCTTCATCCGGCACAGCCACCTCAGTCATGTCCGTGCTCCAAGTCTCCGGCTTCCGCCAGTGCGATCTTCGTCTTCGCATGGACTCCGGATCGAAAGAGGATGGCCGAAGGCATGGACACTGCGCCTTCTCGAACTCGTCACAGGGACTTGACCAAAAAGATCGGCTGAAACCAAATTCTGCGTTCCAATTGTGGTTCAAAGTCGCTCTGGAACCCTGGGCAGTGCATCATCCCAGAGAGACTATGCATATGCTGAAACGCGGGCGTTTGCTGACTTTGCGCCAATCGCGAGGTTGCCGGCAGTTTACTGCTCACCACCTTCTATTCCGTACACTATCAGTCGTCATTTGATTCATCGCGGCCGAAAAAAGACCACGCAAGGGATGCATTTCCAGATCCCGGACACTACCACATGAACTCTGTGCAATTCGAAGGAATCCCTCCGATACCGATGTGGGATGCGGATCCCGCTGCAGCAGTGCAGCGGTGCAGAGTGTGTTGGCCAGCTGGAAATAGAACGAGGGCTTTCTTACAGTATCATCCATCCTGTCTGTTGTAGCAGGGCATGTCCCGCGTCCTGCCGAACCTCAACAAAAGGAAGTTGAAATGGCAGTTCCACCACGTCGTCACGATGTTTGGAACAGGAGCCTCGTACTCCAGTTCGGTCGATGCATACGAGGCTCCTTTGACGGGTGAGCAAGAGTTCGCGTGGCTTCATACCTCTCAAGACCACGGAATTGAAGCAGGTCGAACGGCCCTTGGCCAGTCCTAGCCACTAGCCCTCTCAACTCCCGACCATCTGCTGCATCGGTCCGTGGGTCGATGGTCAGACGCCAGTATCGCTGGTGTCACAAGTTTTCCAGATTTGCTCAACTCGTCTTGAGATCAAACAATTTGACCTAAGGTAGCAAAATTTAAACTGAACCATTGGAAACATCAGAATTTGGCACTCGTAGAGTGCTTGCACAAATTTGCTGGGCTTTCCAATCCACAGTGCAACTCCTGACTCAAAAAGGGCGGTGTCTGTTGTGTGAGGTATCAACGAGGTTCACAACTACGCCTCAGCCCTTCCTTGGGTAGATCGTAAGCTACCGTTCAGACGAGAATATCTATCGATGAGCGATCACCGTAAGGATCCACATGAAACGCGGCACCCACACAACCACTGGTCCAGAAATGGTTCATGGAGGGCTTAATCCAGGACCCTTGACTACTATCGACAAGGCTCTGAAGATGGGCCCAGTCAACAAGGGTCATGCTCTCAAATAGTGTGGGGAATCTCAACATCAAACAGTGGTCGAGTCCGCGTTTCTAGCATAATCAATGCACTATGCACCACACTCAACGCTCTGCGGTAGAATGCCCTTCCAGCTTCAAGTTCGTTTTCTCTTCCTACATGCGATGCTTATGTCGGTTGCCGCCCGTTGTCTCTACTTCTGTTGTCTCTATTCCACTAGCCGTCAACCAAACGTGGCTTGGCTTTTCAAGCATATTCGAAGCAGCCTTACACCTTGCAGGTGGTGGTCTAGGTGGTCTTTACCTTCGTCCTATCTTTGTCAAATTTGGCTCCTTTTAGTTGAGCAGTTTGCCTCCCCATTCCTATTCGTCGAACATTATAGAAGTTTAAGCAAAATCTCAACCCTCGACGGATTGTTACGAAGGCGGTTCATAATAAATTGCTTGGCCACTTTAGTTAAAGTCTGCTGAACTTTCTTCATCCAATAATATTTTCCCACCTGATATATCCAGACAGGCAGGAGATCCGCAGTCAATGCCTCGGAAGCTTCGACGTTTCGGGAAGAAGAGATAATATAGTTGTTTCTTTCGGGCCTTGGAAGATCCGTTCGATGACTTGATAAGTCAGATGTTTAGACGTTAGAGACGATACAATCAGCTTCACCAGACTGTTTCAAACGTTTCCAATGAGGTCAATGCATTGTCGGATGTCGATCTCCCCACCAGCCATTTTACTATCTCGCAGGACTCTTGAAGGCTTCTAAGCTGCTTCATACTTCCCGTCAAAGCCACTCGATCAAAGTTTATCTCAACTGAGAACCTAGTCATTCAATCAGATCTGTTAATCAATCAGAAATCCGAAACACCTTACTCCGATCATTGTAGATTAAGGCTACTTATCCACGACGTTTCCTTCTTATGGACGGGACGGGCGTCGACTGGATTTGAAAGGTTAATATCTTGCACTGGGCTGCCACAATCTTCCCACATTACTGGATTAGGAGACTTTGAGACCTTCCAGTGCAACAGAAACCAAGGAACGTGCCTATGAAAGAGCGATAGCAGAGACAGAAAGTTGTTGGGGGATAGGCTTTACATTCAACTATCGGTCAAGATGGACGTCACTTCACTATTGAATACGAATTCTATTGCTGCTGAGCAGCAAAAGAAGGCGGATGTATTAAAGACACCGACCAGGAATAGGACGCCCTGGGACGCCGGAGGATACTCGTTACCAATCAACACTGTATCGAATAATCCATCAACACCACCACAGACTGTTCATTACGATGAATCTCAGACAGAAACACCTCGATCGCCATACCATAAATTCTCAGATAGTCGAAGCAGCCTTTCGTCATTCACATCTTCCGTCCAGTCCGCAACACATTCAAGATTCTCATCAATGTCAACTGTTAGCAGTGGGCATCCATTAAATAGTATTCTGGCCGACAATATCCATCACGAGTTGGGAATAAGTCGGCAAGCATTTGAATTGGCGCATCTTAATGTTCCAATTGACGGAAGCCGACCAACCACTAGCTGCGCTCTACCAGGAGGCAGTTTATCGCCAACAGGTTCTCTCGATACACTTGCCCAGGTTGCTGAGAATCGTTTAGTTGGAGAACAAGCCAAATGTTTGGTACAGCAGCCACGTAGATCAATGACGGAGGAAAATGGAAAACATTCAAGAGCCAATTCGGAGTCTCAAAGACGCCCTAGCTCACCAAGCGATGCTATACTAATCAAACGATCAACGGTTCCAGTATTGAGGGTAAAGACGGGAGATCAGGATTTCGATGGGTTTTTGCAGGCTCCGCGGTAAGAGACTCCTTTTATTACGTTCATGTTCAAATTCTGTTATCATTTTCCGTTGCAGTTTGCTTTCTGCTCTATATTTGTCTGCGTTTGTCAGCGTTTGTCACTGCCACTTCAAATTGTCCTCCGCCAAAAAAATCGCCAAAATCGATATGAAATCAGGAAGTCCTCATATCATAAACAGTTAGACTTATAAATAACCCATAGCCCTATGTGATCTTGTCGAAAATGTTCATTTGTAAAATGTCTCAAGTGGATCAAGTGGATACTTTTACAAGGAAAATGATATGTAGCTCTAAGCTTTTATTCATCAAGTCATGTCGAATTCTTGTTTTGTCTAATCAAATGAATCACTTCTCAATGATTCACACTATCTCGGTCAAGCGATTTAAATCAGGAATTGGCAGTCTATTATACAGCCTGTATTTCAAATATTGAACAACATCTTGTCTTTGTTAAAAAGTTATCTGGATTCTCGTCCTGCCCATATGAACACCTATCTACACCTGCATTCGTTATTCAACTCATTCGAACTATTACTCTAAGTTTTTGTGTCGCTTGGGTTTACTATCAACACTATACAACGGCCGGCTTGAAGAAGTTTTCTACAAATAATGTAATTTTGTGAGAATCGAGTATCTGGTATCACGGGTCTAAATTTGTTTTACGGTGCAAATATCCCTATTCTCGGCTGCAATTTCCACTGCTAAACCGTTTCATTATATGCACGTTGTCATTCTGTCCAAATCTCCTAGGATAGAAAAGACTTGGTAATTGCACCTGCTTTTTCTTGCACGTGATATTTACAAGTGTATAACACCTGTTTGGACAGACCTGTACCATGTCAAAATTTCCGCCTGAACTAGGAATATAATGTCTTACCGTCCTCCTCAAAGTGGGGCTTCTAGAAGTTGTCCATATATGTATCAAAACTTTGGTAAAACTTGGAAAGTTGCTACCAACTAGTGTTAGTAGGACTTGGGCATCTTGAACTTATCTTGTTGAAAGCGATGTTATTCAAAAGCGAACCGCTTGTGGACATTTGCGGTTTATATTAAAAGCCACGCTACTTAAAAGCGAGTCTCCTTTTATGTGAAAAATTTAGGGAAAATTGGAAGGCTACTACCGACTAGTGCTGTTAGGGCTTACACCTCAAGCTTGTCTTTTTAGAAGTGGTATTCTTCAGAGAAAGTATCAAAAGCGAGCCGCCAAAAGCGAGCCGTCGAAATGGGTGTGCCATTTCATTCACGTAGATTGGCTAAAGTTCGGTTGATTAATCCGATCTATTGTTGTTCGTGTATTTGTATCGCGTCGATATCCTCGCTTATTTTCTTTTCCTCTTTCAACCTTTCACAATTTCCAAGAATCCCTTCACTCACACAGCATACAGACAAGACAACTATCGAAGTGCTCCATTAGAGAGCAGACATCAATCTTTACTTCATTCCAAGAGTCACAAGAGAGCACTCTCTGCCCCTGACTTTTCTGTGGCTAGCAACACCTTTACCATGGCTGGCTCAGGTTCAATCGGCCCCAAAGCTGAACTGACTCCACCATCTTCTCACCACCCGGATAATCCTTCTCCTACTAATGCCCCAAACTACACTGCCCCTGATACTCCTCCTATGACGACAATGGAGTCTCAGACACCAGAAGTTGTTTGTATGTACATTCCCAACTGCGACACAGGATCTCAGTTGCGCAAGGCGATATCCCATATCTTTGGTCGAAATAAGATGTGTACAAGATTGATTCCTTCCCATGTTTGGGTTCACTACTGTAGAAAGCATTATCAACGAAGCCGTTATCGAAATCCCAAGGAATATGCAAAGCTTCAGTGTGATCTCGTCCAGCAACAAATTCGTCGCGTTCATGAGTGGAGTCTGAGCAACGCTAAGAAAGGCTCTGCTGGTGTTGTCCAGGACTGGGGTCTAGCCGTTCGCAAGAGAGAGCAAAAGAGATTAGATGATCTTGGTGGAACAAATCGAAAGAGACCCGCGTCAACATTAGACAATGAAAGTGATGATGGTGAGGATGGAATTGGTCGAAACAATCCCGTCCCTGCGACTGCTGTGCCTTCTTGGCTCTTGAAACTTTGTGGCAAAGGCTACAGCACCCAAGCTATTCTTGAAATCTTCAATCGCCTTCACACCGAGATCTTAGAAGACGTCATGCAATGTTTTCCTGACATCGAGATTCTTCCCAACATTGCTGTCGATCAAGAAGAGCCAAAATCTCCCAAAGGTTACGCAAAGAGAGCTACTATTGGTGGACACAAGCGATCACAATCTTTGGGTGTTGGCATGAAGTCTGACTACTATGAAGGGGCTCGTCGACTCAGTCAACCAGCTCTCTGGGTCCCTGATACATCTCCTTATAGCTTGCCTTCGCAGAAGCGCAGACGTCCCAATGATTTGATGAGCGACACCAATTCTCCTGACCGCGGCGTACCATCTTTCCGAGCACGTTTGTCTGAGCGACCCATCGAAACTGGAAGACGAGCTCACCAGATACCACACCGACCAGTATTCGCGAATATTGATGAGCATCAGGCAGGTGAAGATGACTATTATTCTATCTCGCCACAAGCATACCAACCACCACTGCAAGCTCCAGTCCCACAAAGATTGAACGGTCATTCAATGGCAGCTCATCTTGAGAGTGGCAATGACAATGGATATGGCTTGCGTCGCTCTCTTCATCAACGATCGCAATCAGACATGGGTGCCTTTGCTAAAGCCCGAGCTTCCTATTCCCCTACGCCTGAATCTGGCTTGCACGTCAGATCTTCCCCCTTCCACGACCATGGCGCTGGCGGAAGTGGATATGACACCCAGAATCGATGGGCTTTAGGATCGCATACACTCCCTTCATCTGAGTCTAGAGGATCCAGACATCTCCCTGGTCTCCAAGTATATGGCCACTCTCGTCATCAGAGCACCCCGATGACCCATCAATTCTCAGCACAAGGAATTTTGGGAATGAGAGAAATTCAACAACCAGCAGGGCATTACCCTTATAGCTCTCAAGGTCGCGAAGGTTTCTCAGCTGCTCCTCATATCACTGAGACTCAGCAAACCCGTGTCTTGTACAGCTCAAGACGCTAATTTCTTGGTTTACACCATTTCTCTGGCCTCGCCTTTTTATGTACATTCATTCGATGCCTTTACAATGGTTTTCATAAGCCACATTACCGACCTCTTTATTTCTCCGATACCCTTACTACTCCGAAGATCAGATCCGCAGAAATATCATTGATATGCGTATCTGATACTTGTGTTTGTAATTACTGTTAGATTGGTTTCATTTCCGGTGGACTCGTTAGATAGATTTCGAAGATGAGACATAATGGTGGTCAATTAGCGATGGAGCAAAATGAGCCAAGGTCTCCTGCATGGCGTTTACAGGGCAGATCTGTCATGATGGATGGAAAGATCCCTGGAGGATCGATGACTTTATGATGACATGGGCTGGGCGACACAGAAGAAAAGTCTTTACAGCGATGACATACACCTTTGCGATGCTTTGCTACCTCACGGTAGTCTTAATTGACCAATAAATTATCGTACCTTTATACATCCCATAACTCAACGATTGTGCTGCTGTCGTAGTGACTTCTTCAATAGCTCGGCTTCAAAAGTGCCTGCGCTTAGTGGCCGTTCCCTTGAGAACTGACCTACAACACGTGAGGAATATTATTATATTCTTCGGTCTGAACGCTCATTTTTTCAGATCTAACAGAAATGGAATGATATAGAATGAAAATACAGCAATGAGACAAGCAACTGCAACTTTACTCAGGAAGTTACGCCCTATTTCACTCAAATTCCCCTCCTCATTTCTCCCACGTGACAACCCCCACAGACTTTATCTACTCCCTGTCTAGATCTCAGGCTCCACCTCCAACCGAGATCCCCATCTGGTGAGTTCTTCAGATTGATCTGCTTGAAACAAGGTCTATATATTTACCGGCCGGTGCATATCCCCATACTTTATTCAGCCGCCTTCAGTGGCTGCCGGCAGATTCGGTTGCGTCAGGATGGTGGTCTGCGTGACTTGAGGATTTTAGATGATTTTCTGGATGGGGAATCTGTAATTTGGCTGAGGGTGAGGTCGTATGAGATACCGATGGGCTGTTGTGTGTTAAGATCTGAATTATGGATCTGAATTTTGGGGTTTGCCGTTGGCTTGGGCCTCTTTAATTTTAGCTTTGGGGGTGGTCTCTTGAGATGATAATGGAAACTCTGTTTCTGGTGAGTGTTTCCATTAAGGCTTGTTTTTGTATAAGAGAAGCTCGGCATATTCTTCCGTATAGAGCATTAGGTTACGGATAAAAGTAATAGAAATACTATCGCTACAGCAAGGTCGAATCAGGGCATTCTGCAGAGCTTCATGTTCGGTCCGGCGTGCCTTTATGCACTCGATTTGGGCGAAATGGGGGGCATGCTCACAGGTACAAATGAGGTGATTGGGCTATAGTATATTGTACTTGCATTTCAGTAATGAGAGAGAAAGATTTAAAATCTGCCGCCTGCTACTTTACACAGATTCTCTTGCCTGTTTTCTTCGTTTACTCTTTCATTGTTCAATTGGAATCATTTCTTCTTCGATAATGTACTTCTCCTTAGCAATTGCGGCCCTTGCTGGCTCTGCCACAAGTACCATACTCTGGGATGGCCGTTTTAATAGCTTCAACAGTTCTGCAGATCTCGGCGCCTGGAGTTGGTCAAACCAGGTGGGACCATATCAATATTATATCGTGAGTTCTATGCCTCTGTTCTAGCCACAAAGACTAATCCAGGCAGCATGGATCTGGATCTATAAATCAATATATCAGCCTGTCGCCCACCTACAAAAACCCCGCAGATACAGGTAGCACTCAAGGGGCGAAGTTTACCTTGGATAAGACTTCATTCTGGAATGGACAGACGATGCGAAGGACAGAGCTGATCCCGCAGACGAAGGCAGCTATCAATTCTGGCAAAGTGTGGTATCACTTCAGCATCATGCGTTCAGCTACGAACCCTCCAAGCATATACCGAGAGCATCAGATCTGTTTCTTCGAATCTCATTTCACTGAGCTGAAGTCAGGATGGATTTCGGGGGAAAGTGGAACGTCTGATCCCCTGCTTCGTTGGGATATTGGCGGTAACACGAAATGGAGCACCAACTGGGACGCAGGGGTCTGGCATAACGTTGCCTATGAAATCGTGAGTCTTAAGATATGTGAGTAAAGATATATACATTTTGTTGACATACGAGGTAGACTTTTGGTAGCTCCGTCGCGTTTTGGCATTCTACAGGAGCAGATCCCTTGAAGCTTGTTGTCCCCGCTGTATCTGCTTCAGCTTCATCCAACGGTGAAGATTGGCATTTAGGCGTTCTTGAACTCCCAGTATCGGGCCAGTCAGACGCTCTAGAAGACTTCTATTTCAGCGGTGTTTATATTGAAAGCGGATCCTTGACCACTTCTGTTGCTAGCCCAGCATCCTAAGAGCTGCGAGAAATGCTTTCCAAAAGAATTTTGTTGATGGACTAAGTTTTATAGTCTGCAGTGAGCAATGTTCTCATTGAAGTGTAGACAAGTTTTAAGATTTGAAATGGTAGATAACGAGGGCCAAGCTTTGAGGCAGTCAAAAACTTTCTTTTCTGTACATAACTTGAAATGGTATATCTAGTGAATAATTTGCAGCCTTAGTCTTTTGCTTCAGTTTTGCTAAAATCGCTTAATGTAAACTGGCACAGAGAGAAAGCGCCGCTTCGGTGCTCCTCGTGGCCGAACCACGGTAATTCAACAAACAATCTTTAATCATCCAGCAAGCTCCAGGGAAAATGCCAGTGAGAGACAATATTTCTGTTCCCCTTTAGTTTCAAAATATCCCTCGCCGAAAATACCCTCTTCCGATATGAGTCTTCTCACTACGCCAAGAATAAAGGGGCTGGAGAGATACAGGATGCACGGTTAGGTCTCATTTGTGGAGTACTACCATACCGTACAGCACAACGTCCTACGAGTGTAGGCACGCGACACAACTCGCAATACCACCTACAGTATCTTTGTAAATGGGAATGCCAGTGAAATGAACCATTTATGGATACGGCTTGTCTTTGTGAGAACATAGCAAGGATGGCGTTGCATTTATCAATAAGCATGGTCAATAATCCAGGTGCAGTAGTACCCGAGCCTCCCCACGATAAGAAATCCAAAATCCCTCATTAGTAGGTGGTCAAAGTCCCAGGCTCGGCCTTATCAGTTTCCTCACTCGTTTAGGGCTGTTCTCGTTGCATTGAAGCACGGATACTCCCATCATTAATTTGAGTCTCCTTCGAATTGTACCTGAAGGAATCGGATAACCTAGTATTTGGCTATCCCCCATTTTTGGGCGGAGTTAAGTTGTATCTCAGTTACGAAAAGCAGATTGTTGAGCATCAGGCCTCAGTCAATTCATTCAATTCATACAATTCATACCTCTATCGCCAAAGCTCTGCCGGTTTTAGCGTTATTATTGAGTGAGACAGGTTGTACGGTGACCCTGCTGACCGCAAAGCTAAGTACTGACCTCTCCAACTTCAAAGCTGAATGTCTTGACAACCACTTCTCTTGAGTGCTGCTTTCTTTTCACAATTGGGCCTCTTTCCAAATGGCGGAAGCTCCAATATCAGATATTGAGAAATCGGTGTATGATTCTGGCGACAAGACGGCGCGCAGTATCGAAATTCCTGCTTACGATGCCGACAAGGCAGTTGGCGAGACAGAGACCAATGAGTTTCAGGAGGTCAATGAGTTGAAGTAGCTCTCACGCACATGTTTATTGACACCACTCTAACAATGCCCTAGACGAGGCCTTCACCAGAGGCATATCCAAATGATTGCACTTGCCGGCACAATTGGAACTGTACGTTTCATTCATTAGATAACAGTCCTTATACTCACTATAGGTAGGGTCTCTTTCTTGGATCAGGAAAGGCGATTGCTGCTGGAGGACCTCTTGGAGCATTGTAAGTTTATTACCAATTCAAGCTGGTAGCATATTACTGAGACTTCAAAAGTATGGGTTACTCCTTTGTTGGAGTGTTGGTCATTGGTGTCGTATTGTCGATTGCAGAATTGAGGTATGCTTTTCGATCCCCTGGGAATGGGTTTCCTGACAAAACATACCCAGCTGCCTTCTTCCCTTGAGTGGCGCAATCATTCGGCATGCAGAACATTTTGTTGATCCTGCACTGTCATTTGCCCAAGGCTGGAACACGGTCTATTCCGTTATGGTATCTCTCCCAGCCGAGTTGGTCGCTGCTTCAGTGATTGTCCAATTCTGGTCGACAATAAATTCCGCTGTTTGGATTACTGTATTTGGATTTTTGCTTATTGCTACCAATTTACTCTTCGTTCGCGTTTATGGCGAGGTGGAATTTACCTTTGCCAGTCTGAAGATTATGTTGATTATTGGGTTGAACATTATGGTATGTCCGTTTCAAAGAATTTGAAAGTCACATCTAACTCCAATCAAAGGCTCTTGTTATCGTTTGTGGCGGCGGCCCGGACGGCCATGTTTATGGGTTCCAATATTGGCACAACCCGGGGCCATTCGTTCAATTTCTCGGCTACTCGGGAGCTCTTGGGAAATTCATGGGATTCTGGACAACTTTTTCAAGCGCTGTATACTCTTATGGTGGGATTGAAAATATCTCCATTGCAGCAGCAGAAACAGAGGCCCCTCGCAGAAATATTCCAATTGCAGCCAAGCGGATCTTCTGGAGGGTTTGCATCTTCTACAGTTGGTGCTTCCTCAAGGCATATTTAAACGAGAATACTGACATGTGTGATAGTACTTTCAATTTTCATGGTCGGACTTATTGTTCCGTCTGATGACCCGAATCTTCTGAAATCCACGGGAAACGCAGCCGAATCGCCCTTCGTTATTGCAGCTAAAAGGGCAGGCATAAAGGTCGTTCCTTCCATTATCAACGCTGTTGTCTTGACAAGTGCTTGGAGTGCCGGCAACTCAGGTAAATCTCCCATAAATACTGTTCAATATATTGCTAAAGTATAAACAGGTCTCCTTATAGGCTCACGGACCCTCTTTGGCATGGCTAGAGAGGGTCACGCGCCCAAGCTTTTCCTCCGTGTCAATCGTATGGCGATCCCTTATATTTGTGTCGGATTTTTCAGCTTGTTTATGACTCTCGGATATATGACTCTTTCCTCTGGTTCCAGCGTCGCTTTTGGGTGGCTTCAAGATCTGGTGGCTGTAGCTGCCCTGATCAACTGGATTGTCATTTGTACCGTCTACCTACGCGTTTATTATGGATGTAAGAAACAAGGTATTGATCGAGCATCACTCCCTTGGAAGGCACCTTTCCAGCCATATGCTGCTTGGATATCACTGATCTCATTCATTATTATTTTGCTCACTGGTGGATACATGGTCTTTATTCACGGATAGTAAGCATATTTCTCTCATTTTACCCTTCCTCCTCTCAAAGAAGAGTGCTAATATCACTGTGTAGCTGGACCAACGAGAGCTTCGTCTCCTCTTATATTAACATCCCTATTTTCTTCATTGTGTACTTTGGGTACAAGTTCATCAAGAAGACGAAGATTATCCCGCTTGATCAGATCCCGATCCAACATTTTATTGACATTGCGAATGCTAACCCTGAGCCTCCCGCCAAGCCGGTTATTGGATGGAGAAGGCTCAATATTCTTTGGTCTTAGAGGAGCGGCGTTTTATTGCAAAAACTTTGTTATGAATTTACTCTTAATGAGGTTATTAGATTTCATGGCCGAGTATGACGAGATGATGGCCTAGACAAAAATTTGGCTAAACTGTATAGATATACCCGTATGAATAGATGTAATTATCAAATCAGGAATTTCTTTTTTGACCTCCTGAACTGGCATCAATTCCATACTCGCGACGTCATATTGTAAACTGCAAATAAAGGGGTCAAACAATCACACTCGGCTGTGAAAATGATGCTCAAGATAAGCGAGGCTAAATATCCAGCAGCTATGTTGGAACTTCCTCCTTTTGTGGCCCAATTTTGAGGTCATGGAATAAGAATAAGTTGAGAGTGTACCCAATGCCAGCCACCCTTAGAAGCAAGTGACCATTTAAAAAAAAGGGGGGGTATAAGCGAGGCTCCTATATTAATATTCACGTGACTGGGCCCCTCCCAGAAGGACTGCTGCAGAGGTATTACGTCTCTGCAAAGCACATACAAGGCTCAACCTTCCAAGCACCTACTTTAACTGATTTAGAAAGAACTTTAATTTTATTTCGATAAAGAACTAACGACACCTATCAGCCACCGGATCGATCGATCCTGCCTCAGCCGATATCATGATATTTCCCCTCCCACTTAGTGCCAAAATTAGAATATTTTCGCGAGGGGAAAAGGTTCCATTCCATGATTCATGGCCTGTCTCGTACCTCGTAAAATATAGAGAGAACGAGAACACTAGGGAAAAAAAGAGCGAAAGCGAGATCCGAATGCGGAACGCGAGAGCGAGAGCGAGTTTTGCGACTTGCAACAAAAGCACCTCTTGCTCCACGAAGGGGAGTTGTAATTCGTCGATGGAACGGGGTCTAGAGCGAAATGGCGATGCTGGGCTCCGGGGACGGTTCGAATGGGTAATTGAGTAAGTTATTTGTGAGCGTGGCGTTCTTTCGCTGTTCGCTGTGCGTAGCGGGTTTTGTTTTGTTTGAGAGAAATGGAGGCAGGCATGTGGTGTTTTTTTGGGGGTTTTTTGGTATGCGTATTTTTGACGTCAGGCGCATGTGCGCCAACCGGGTGTCCATATTGTAATACAACAGGAAAGCCGATGGTCTACAGGAATAAGCAGTGCCGCATAGTGAGGGACGTGTCGGGTAAGTCTAGAGCGGTATAGGACTCTGATGCTCGGTGTCATATTGGATTGAGAGTTTCATCCAGAAAGACGGGTCTTTTATTAAAGTTGCGGCTCTAAAATAGTGGTCTACATTCTCTTGGGCATACTACTAAAGAGAACAGATGCTGGACTGCTATCCCTTTGGAATTCAGAGGAGACTGAAATCCAGAAGATATTTAAGTTCAAGAGAAACCTCTAGTATCCGAGACTCTCTGTATGCGTATGTATAATTCACACTGGAAATAAATTCAGAGCAGCTATGACGGTTATACTTGGACAAGAGTTAGAGAACATAAATGCATGTCAATTGATATAAGATAGAAATTCCGTGCGTACAAAAACAACTTCCAAACGAAGAATTTGAACTGGAGCCCAGTAGGTTGGGCAATGTTCGACCAACAAACACCAGGAATAAAATGCGCCGAAAAGACATCCTGCGCCATGCTCCCGTTTTTGAATCAGATTTCCAAGCCCAAAATTAGCCACTTATCACTGGTAACATCAATGTCATTTGCCCACATGTCGAATGTGATTAGCTCAAACCCAACCCATCGAAGACTCTTCAGGAATGCTCTTCGGTCACCTTCTGGGACCGATCGGTCCAAGCAGATAACCACTTGGGAGACAGCGAAAACGGTTTCAGCAAGTTCGATCAAAGCCATGAGCCTATAATAATTAGATATTGGGGGCCAATGTTCAAAGAAGGAACATACCCTTGCTTCAGATCTCTTCCAACGACCGCAGAATCGAAGAAGGCAAATAGAGACTTCTTGTCCCCATCCCCACCCACAAATCCACGGAAGCTCGTCCCGCCAACATAGTCCCAAACTTCAATCCAAGCATCAACGCCCTGTAGAGGGCCTTTCCTTGAATATTGATTGCTATACGCACCCATCTCCTCGTCAGGAGGTGAATGCGCGTTCGCACCGAATACGATGGAGCCATTACCCGCCATTCCTTCTTCACCAAGGAAAACAGATTTCAAGGTCTCGCAGAAGAGTCTCTCACACTCTCCCCGTATTTGGTACGCTGCCCCCTCTCTACGGCCTTTCTTCCTGCCATCGGTGTCGCGCTTCTTGTTCGGATTTTTGGAGATGAGCGCGAGCTCGTTGGCGGATGTCAGTGCTGCGAGAGGGGGACTTGACGGTGGTGAGGGGATTCCCTGGATCCCCAGGACCTCAGGGAAACCACTGGGCCCCTAAAATTTTTGTGAGTATATGTCACCAAACGGGGACCACAGTCAACTTACCGCCGGCCCCGGTAGTGGAGTAATGGAACCCGGTCAAACGGGCAGAGGAATCGACACAGTAGGCCGAGGCGAGAATGTTGGTCTGGCGGACTACATTCTCGCCATGACAATTACTACTACTATGACTGTCGTTTCTACTGGGAGCCATTGCTATCGAATTTTGCCACGATTGCGTTGGTGTCGGGTTTTGGTTGTGGTCTGATCGAGGAAGATGGTCGATTTGGAGAGCTGTGAAGGTATCGAATTGAAGGCTGTTGAAGCAGTCGAAGTGACAGTTTGGATATGTGAATGTGCGGACGAAGTGAATTGTGGGTGGTGAAGATCAGCGGTAAGTCGAGATGAAATGAAAGGGTTTCGTTTGAATTCCGACGGGATTTCAAGCCAAATCAGAACCAAAACCGTCCGTCGCCGTCGCCCCGCTTGTAAGAGGCCAATGGATCACGTGGAGAGGGGCAGCCAATAGACAGGCCGCACGTTTTTGGCCGTTGGTTGGGCGGAAAGGTAATGGTTATCCGCGGCCATTCTCAAACATCCTCTAATACTCTCCTCTAAGTACTCGCTACTCTCTATTCTACTTTATTCTATACTATGTGCTTTGTCCTTGGTCCTGGTTACCATACAGGACAATGCACTACTGTACTCATTCCTCCGATCGCGTCCATCTCCCTCATCCGGCTTTCCGTGCAGGCAAAGTCCCTGACCGCCAGCCCTCACCGACAATACATGAGGCGGCCGAGCTGGCCGAACTGATCGCCCATGGCACACTCGTCAGGCACAGCTAGCCAATAATAACAGCGACCTGTTCGTCTCAAGTTGAGAGTTTTGGATTTCTAACTCACCAACAGATCACATGGCATCGGATCATCGAATAAGCGCAATGCATTGCCCTCAATAGCCCCGCCCCAAGACATGCTACGTCGGTACTCACCAGTACTGTGCAGTACTGTACGGTACTAATGCGATGCGGTTGTTTGACAGTATGGCACAAGTCAACCCAAAGACAATCTCAACCTAATTCGCAGGTGGCCGAAGCGGCAAACAGACTAAATAGACAAATGCAATCCACCGACCAGAAATGCCAGATGAAAGCCTAAATAGCGCCTTGACGATGTATATTGTGGCAGGGGTCTGGCTTATCTTATCGTCAATGCCGACCAGACTGGCGGGGTTACTTTGAGACTTTGGGTGCAGAGAGAGCACTGGACAGTACTGGAGGGCAACTGCGCGGTAGCGCCCGGTTCTGACGTCCTGGTGATGCGAGGCTCGGAACAACTCACCTGGGGCACTCACACCAAAGAAACACACCATCTGCTACATCGGACCACCGGTCTACATATGTGACAAATTCCCCCGAAACCACGACCCATATGCCTACACTGCTCTACATGTTTCTTTTTCTCTTTTCCAACCTGGAAACCATGCCCGCGCACGCTGCCGGCGAATAGGACTGGCTGACCGCGTAACTGTGGGAGTGCTTACTGTATGGTCTCTTGGCGCCTCTTACCCTAACCCCGCAATACTAACTCTCCTGTCAAGATATCACCGTGAGGTTCTCTCCAGACGCACAGAGAATACAGATTCCGCCATGCAGCGGGACCCGAAACACCGCCCTCCCTTTGCAACTTACCTCCTACCTTCTCTCACTCTCCCTTCGCGACGACGACACTCCTCAACCGCCAGCGTGTCCAACGCCATTGTCCCCTCCCTCTCCTCTTCGCCCACTTCCTCGCCATCCACTTCTCCAACTTCGTCCCCTCCCTCGCCCCATTTTATTCTACCTTCCTCGACCGCGCGATCGATCCTTGAAGCAGCACTTCAAAAAATCCCAGAGCCGGTCCCTGAGTCGCGACTAACTCGTGCTCAACCCGATATTTTAAAATGCGTCACTTGCTCCACGGATATTGCGTTCTCTAGCCAAGTGGTCAGTAAAGGCTTTACTGGCCGTCACGGACGAGCATATCTCGTCGCACCTCCTCCACCTCCCAAATCTTCTCCCGGGTCGAAGGAAAAGGTCCGTCGGTCGAAAGATTTAGTCAATACGGAAGTAGGGAGGTCGGTGAATAGAGAGTTGTTAACTGGATTGCATGTCGTGGCAGATGTGAGTTGCACGATTTGTGGGACGGTTCTGGGGTGGAAATATGTGGATGCAAAAAAGAGCGAGCAGAAATACAAGATTGGCAAGTTTATTTTGGAAATGAAGAGGGTGGTTCTAGCAGTTTCTTGGGAGGACGATCTTTCTCCAGAACTTGTAGGAGGGGACGATGAGGATGTGGATGGGAAGATAGAAGGGGAAGAGAGGGGATGGGAGAACGGCGTGTGTGTTTTTGATAGTGAGGACGAAGATGAGTGTGAAGATTTATTCGCTGGGGTTTGGGATGCAGATGCCGTGGCTAAGAGGAGAAGTAAAAGAGTGGCTAATAGAAGGAAGGTTCTCGACGAGCTAGATCCGGGGGATCTTTGGTTTTAATGACATCGAAGCATGAGGGGAGGAAAGGCCCATTGCACCGGCGCATGGTATCTCTCACACAACATTCGGAGTTCGATAGGAGACATTTTTTAATGGGAAGATTGGCATTTTGCAAATTATTTGGATAGGAGTTACTCAGGACATGTTTAGGATTTTCTGGATTCCCCCTTCTCATTTGGCATCGGCGGGATGATTCAATTTAGCTAGCGGCATATACCCATGACCAGTCCGTCAGCATAAAGATAATTAAACTAATTCTCTCTATATTTCATCTTAAGATATTTGTGCATTCGCATTTGAGTATCACCGGACCTCAGCTGGACGTCCATCTGACCTGGCCACTCACTTATTCGTAATTGCTTTTTTCGGCTCGCTTGGCTGCATGTTCTTCAGCCGCAGCCTCGTCTCACGCCTTTCTGCTTCATCCACATATATGTATGCATATAACATATTCTCTTAGACTCTTTGGGGGGGGGGGGTGTAAATATGATATACGGGCCAGCATCGCAAGCGTAACGCAATGACAGATCCTCTAACTGCCTTAGTTGCAGCCGCAGCGGCGTCTCAGTTCGTGTCCCAAGCACTCTCCATTACAGTCTATTTCTACAAAGCGTTTTCAGCTATCAAAGAAGCTCCCGAATTTGTGCAAAAGGCACTTGTAGAAGTCGAGCAACTAACTAGCACTGCAAAGCTAGTCATCCAGAGCCCTTCATTGCAAGTCGGCTCGATCGCGGCTATTCTACAGTCCTGCTTGCGGGACATCACAACTCTACATGATGTCCTTCAAAAGGTCTCTCCTTCCGGCGACTCAGGGAAGTTTGATAAGCTTGGGAAAGCTTTCATGGCAGTTTTGAAACAAGATGATATTACGAGGTTGTTTGCCAGATTTGATAGAGAGAAGATGAACTTATCTCTCTGTATGCACGAAATTGATTCGTGAGTTTCAAATTCTCTTTTTCGAAGTCGTGCCCATCCAGGCTAGCCATTTTTGTCTACATCTTTTCCCTTTGCAAATACTGGGATAGAGATATTATTCATAAACAGTTCGAATCTATTGTAATTTAACCACGGCGAGAGGTTTGATTCGCCTCTGTTCTAACGTCAAGATCAGACAGACTGGAATCAGCTGTCAACTACTCAGTAGAAAACTTCATATCTTATTATCTCTTAAGTTTTGTCAATTTGATTGATAATGAATTGGTACTTCCTCGTCTCCCTTAATTGACTTAAAGCAGCACCTTACTTCATACCATCGGAATCAATATCAAAGCCGTCCAGACATTTCTTGGCGATATGCAGCTCATTGTCGATGATACAGCTCATAACGTCCAAACAACTATTGAAGTCTTCTCCGGATTTGAAGCCCAAGTCACTTCATTATACGAAAAATTCCCTGAGCTCTCAGACCAATTAGCCATAATAAGCGATGACCTGCTTCCTGCACTCATTTCAATGTTACGAGTATGAATGTCTTCTTTTTATTGAAATCTTCTCACTCCTAAGATTTTCATCCTAATATATCTACAGCCGAACCATGAAGAGGCAATGGCAGCAATCAAGAGCTGCTCTTTGAAAGTCGAAGGGTATTCAACGTTCCAAATCGGCAATCCCGCCACTTTCTGGGCCGAGAAGACGAATTAAACAAACTACAGGACTTTCAATCTCAAGATTGCCAAACTTCGAAAATCATCGTTGTTAGAGGCTTAGGTGGTCAGGGCAAGTCTCAATTAGTACTAAATATTGCCAGCAAATGAGAAACTCGCTGTTTAAGACAGCAATATGGATCGATGCCACAACAGAATTATCCATCAAGAAACAATTTGAGCTCCTCTAGACTCGTTTTCGCCCCCAAAATGAGGAGCCACATCAAGACATCAATGCCATGATCTCCTTCGTCTTAGATATTTTTGAACGCATGAATAAGTCTTGGGTCATTGTTTTCGATGATCTCGGCAAACTAGAAGCTCTAACCAACATTCGAGACTTCATGCCGTCATCAAAACTTGGAACCATACTCATAACAAGTAGGCATGCTGCGGCGATGGAATTAGCGACTCTAGGATGTATTATCGAACTCAAAGCTCTCTCGAATGAAGCCGCTATGGATCTTCTTTTTGCAGCCTCCGGAATAGAGCAGACAGATGAAGCACAGGTTGCTGCTTTAAGCGCTGTTACCAAGTTGAGCAATCATGCCCTTGCAATTTCACAGGCTGGAGCTTATGTTCGAAAGAAAAGTCTAACAATTGATGATTTCTTGTGTCACTATAATGAGCATCTCCAGCATGTCTTGTCACAAACGCAATTCCCACTATCAGAGTATCAGCGAGCTCTGAATAATGATGAGAAAGCAATTTCGTTAAGTGTATTCACAACTTGGGAACTGTCATTTCAACAATTGAAGCAGGAAACACAAGGGCCGGGGAAATACGAGGAAGATCTGCTTACGATACTTGGATTCTCCTTTGGCCAACAAATTTCAGGTTGGCTATTCGATAATTTTTGTTCAAATATTCAGCCATGGGATAGCCTGGAGCCTTTCTTGCCGAACAACTAGGTACCTGGAATCCAGAGATATTTTCGGAATGTCTATCAGAGTTCTACGATCTATCTTTGATCGAGGGCTACATCCGTGACAAAAATGAAGTATACGTTACTTTTATCCATGGCTTGGTTAAGGACTGGATCATGTTGCGTACTTAAAAAAATCGCTCTTGGGAGTACAATACCCTTGTCATTGAAATTATGATGGAAGTAGCCCATCCATCAAAGCTTGCTGAAACAATTACTTCTTCGGAATTAATTCTCGAAAGACCTTTTGAGTGATATTGATACCAGAATTCAACTCAACGCAGAAGAAGGAAAGAACTTTAGAGATACCCCCATCACAGGGTTCTTGGAACTTCAAAGCTTGTTGGGATCACTTATGCTTGAGGCAGGTAACTACAAAGATTCGCAGAAGCTTTTTCGTCGACTCGTCAAATTGAATACTAAGTTATATGGGTCAAACCATCAAAAAACTCTGGAGGCTGAACGAGCCCTTGCAGATTCTTTGACTAGGGCTGGATTGGCGGATGCCCAGCCCATTCTTCGCTCAATACTCGACCGGGCTGTTCAAATAGAGAACTCTGAAAGTATGATGATATACACTAGTGCCAAAAGGCTCTTGGCTAGAAACCTTGCCAACATGGGACAGTATGATGAGGCGCTTTTGTTATTTCATCAGACCCTGGATGAATTAACGACGTTGTTAGGACCTGAGCATATTAAAGTCTTACAAATTATAATATTGATTGCCGACATATATAAAGCGAATGGACAGCCTGAATTCGCTAGAGATACATATGAGATGTTACTGGAGACTGGATTCCAGGATACAATGGATAAAGAGGTAGAGAATATTCGGCTAGAATGTTACAAGTCTCTAGCATCTGCATATGTTATATTGAAAGACTGGCAGAAAGCAACAGACTACTACTCTCGTAGCTGGAAAGGCCGTTTGAGACTACTAGGATATCAGCATCCGTTGACTCTCAATGCTGTAACTGGTGTGGCTCGCATGGCGTCACGGAATGGAAACTCAATAGAGGCCGAGAGAATGTAGAAGTCCGTAGTAGAAGGCTACATCTGTGCTTTTGGGGATAGGAGTGGAGTTGTAGCATTCCATAGAATGAGATACGGGATCATTCTGTGGTCTACAGGCAGATTCGATGAATCTGAGGTTCAGTTTCGCAATGCATTAGGGTAACATATTGATAAAGAGAGATATGCCTCTGAAAATTGTTGCAGAATTTTAAAAGTGCTGGCTTGTTCTATACGGGATGGAGGTAATCCAGACAGAGCTTATGAGACTGTTAGGGAGCATTTGGCGCACTTGAGCACAAGTCCTGGGGATGCGCAGTTAGTGGAATAAATGATGCAATGGGCTAGAGATGGAATGGAAGCGCCCCTCGAATTAAAAACACCAGGCTTGATTTAGCACATATCCAACAAATCTAATTGATATTTACTTTTTTGTACTGTTTCAGATAACGTGGACATCTCTTTCCAAATTATCAGTATTGCTTTTATGGTAGTTGGAGAAGGACGATTTATCGACTCAGCCACTACTTTGCAAAGTCTAATTTGCACCGTCGCCATTGCAATAAACAGTGTATCGATTAAAATACTAGGTAATAAGTGGTTTTAAAGCTGTCTGAAGAATACGGGATTTTATTTTAGAGATACTATACTTTTAGAACATGAAATAGAAAATTATAATATATATCAATCAGAAGTTTGTGAACAAGTAGAAATGGGAGCTTAGCCCATTCTTCGGTCTATGAGTATGAACTAAAATTTTCTCGAAATTCTTTGCCTGTGCCGACTCTGAGTATTGTAGCCAATAATAAAAAAACCAATAATTTTTGAGCAAATGAGACTACCAAATGGCCATAGTATGTAGTCTTCAGAGGGATGTGACGCAAAGTCCTATGAAGCGCACGCTACTGTAGCTGTAAAGTTCTGTTAGTTGATATTATCTTCCCAACATCTGTCGACCACCTCACAAACTCAGCATC
This sequence comes from Haplographium delicatum, assembly GCA_037952705.1. Classification (NCBI taxonomy): domain Eukaryota; kingdom Fungi; phylum Ascomycota; class Leotiomycetes; order Helotiales; family Hyaloscyphaceae; genus Haplographium; species Haplographium delicatum. The sequence goes on from JAPZPC010000045.1 coordinate 130,095, forward strand.
AACAAAAATTGGAAGTCTAAGAACCTGCTATTCCCTTCCATTTGCGATTTTCTATACCGATCAGAGCACGCCCAAGACCAAATTTCTAATCTTATAATTTTGTGAAACAAAGAGGCCTGATTTCAAGTTCATTTAACAGCCGAGCTCTTGAAATATCGTTCTACAATCTCAAGGCTGTATTGCATATAGTCGAGAAGATGGCCTCCAATAAACTTTGGCGTTAAGAACTCGGTTCCTTTACTCTTGAAAATCACCTTAATATTATATAATATAAAAACCTGTTTCTAGGACGTTGATTAGTTGCTAGAATGAGTTCAGGAGATTCCCCTGAATGGTTTTCATTCCTTGAGGAAGAGATTGCCAATCCTATCAATGAAAATTATGTTGGTTTCTGTGCCATTTTGAAAGATCTCCTCACTTCATCAAGCAAGAATTCTGCAGCGGATACTGCGCGACACATAAATACCATCTTCTTGGATCTACTGGTGCCTTCGGATTCTACCCTTGACATATTCATACCATGCAGGTTCTGAATCTGCACTATTATAAGCGAGGTACGCTCATAGTACCCCTCCCCTCTACTTCACGAGTTAGGCTCCAGCATCAGGTAACACTTGACATTGCAACTCCTCTATTCATTTGAATTCGTCCGCGCTTCTCTCTCTGATTCAACTGTCAATTACATCAAGGAAGTATTTAAAAATGTCGGAAACTGACGAGCTCTGCGGAACATGTTCGAAAGTTGATCTGTTCTCACTTTTTACAGGACCTCGTTACTTCCCCGGGGATGGCCACCAGGACAGAGTGATAGTCACGTTAAGCACTCTCCAAGAGGTCAATTCTAATACCAGATGTCCATTCTGCCGCCTCATCAGGCATGACCTTTATGGCACCGGTCCATCTCATCCATGGGAGTATTATGGGAAAGCGCCGGATCCTTCAAAAGTCAGATGCAGCGTTGTGGCACATCGTGCTGACTATGAGGAGGAGACAAAATATCTCCATGGTAAGACAAAAGATCTGGTAGCTACGAAACTTAGTATTCGTTTATCAGGGCTCGAGAACTGTTCCGAGGAAGAGTCAGACATTATCCGACATCATCACAGAGGTCCTGGGATACAGCTTCTCTCTCCCGACTCTGTAGATCCTGCGAGGCCACTGCTCAATGGTTTTCGTGCCACAACAATGGAGAAAAGTCTTTCTCTTCTCTCAAAATGGATCAAAGAATGCCATGAGTCCCACCGAGATACATGTTCGTCTAGGGAGCTATTAAATACCCTCCCGCACTCAGAGATTGACCGAATTCGAGTCATTGATATCAAAGAACGGGCACTTGTTGAGCATAATCTTGTAGAGATTAGCTATGCAGCTTTGAGTTATGTTTGGGAACAAGACCAAGCAGCATATACCAATCTCCAGCATCAAGTTGTGGTCCAACACGATAGCACTGGCGGTGCATCAATACCTCTTCCACTAATCGTGCCAAAGGTAATCGAGGATGCTATGCATGTCTGTGAAACCATCTCCATTCCATATCTGTGGGTAGATCTGTACTGCATAGACCAAGCCGATCTCACTAGGAAATTGTCCGAAATTAATGCTATGGGACATATATACCGTCACTCCGAAGTTACTTTCATTGCAGGACACAGCTCTTTCGAAAATGTTAACGGAACTTGGGAGAAAAGTCCAGAGGCGGGTCTCATATCTACATCAAGTGACCTAGGTGCCATGCAAAGAACCGAAACAATCGGTGGTAGAAGATATATTTCTGCGCTACCCGCCATCAAGAACCAAATTCATATGTCTCAATGGCATAGAAGGGGGTGGACTATGCAAGAAGGCGAATTGGCACCGCGGGTTGCTTTCTTCGGCAAGTACGATGTATCTTTCATGTGCGGTGCCGGGCATTGGCGAGAGGCAATGCACTCAGGGATATATGGCCACGAAGCAAACATACCGGGAATCGAATTGCAATCGGAGGGTTACTACGTACTCTCTGGCTTGACCTGGCTCAATACGACGGAATGGAAATTTGAAGAATATCATGACATCCTTATGGCTTACACAGGGCGCGAATTAAGCTTTGAATCTGATAAACTGAACGCAATTTCTGGCTGCCTGAATATAATTGCACAAAAGAAGGAACTGCAATTCTTCAGCGGACTGCCATCGATCGACTTTCACTACGCCCTTCTGTGGTGGGGCGAATATGATCGACCCCGAGAGGGCTTCCCTAGTTGGTCTTGGGCTGGCTGGCATGCTCTTCAACAACATCATATGGTTTACCCACTTAAAAATGTCTCGGCGTCCTTGACAAATGACAAGAACGGAAGCTTTGTACAGGTTACTCCCGGACCGCAGGATATTGAGCTACAAGGCCTCTTGATATCACTAGCTGAGCGTCCTCATCTATTCAACAGGTGCTCACAGCAGCTAGCGCACACTCGTGTGTCCGGATCATCTCCTATCATCACAATTACTTCTGAGGTAGCACATTTCTTTGTCGATATCGTTGCTGATTCTAGCGGTTCACCCAAACAAATTAAAAGAAAGGGGGCAGATCAAGCTATTTCTCCCGACTTTGATTCTACCCTTGATTCTACAGCAATTTGGGCTGCCGATTCGGAATATACAACGCCTTATGAACGTCTCCGTCTCCGTGATTCCTCAGAGAACATCTATACGCACTACTATCCTTACTGGTATAACCACTGGCCACCCTTAAAATTGGAATTGCCACGCACGCTTCGTGGATCTACGCTAAACTGGCTTTTACGAGACGGCATTGACATGATTAAAATTGTCGAAGTCAAGTTACTCGAGGGGGTGGAGGAACTAAAGCCTTTTCACCTTGTGTTCTGTCTAGGGATTGATAAGAGTGAGGGGTCTCCGAACCGCAGAAGACGAATGGGGATGTTCTGTATGCCAAAGGAAATATGGGATAAAGCAGGACCTAAGGAGACAATAGTGGAATTTTGGTAACGTGCAATGAGCCTTGAGTCTAAGGAAGAAAAGTTCTCTAGTAGCCATCGCAGATCTCCTTTAGGGTCGCTATAGAGAAGACATTGATGTTTGAAGCGGAACGCTGGCCGTGGCCAGGGGGGATCCCTAATTGAGATAACCAGAGTATTTAAGTCAGTTAGGCTCTCACCCGGAAGGTGATCACTTGGTCCTGTTCGAGACGACCTAAAGAAATAATTGCCGAGGGTCTGGTTCAAACTGTAATATCATAATATGGTAACCGAAGAAGAACGACTGCATGGTAGAGAAGGAGACTGGCCTCGCCACCCTAAAAACCCCTCAGCGCAGTCCCGTCGTTAAGCCTTATCATTAAAGAAGACCCTGTTTCTATGAGTATCAAACTATTGCCACCCTTTAGCTTCTCACTAGTCATACTAAACTTCTTGAGCTTCTGGTGTTGAGCCAGGTTCTAGACTTAGTTCTAGAACTTGGCATGTTGGCAAAGGTCCTAGTTCTTCTATGAATATACGAAGTTTTCTGTTTATAGCTTAGAATTATCAAATTATATGCGATAAATCCTGATGCAAGTAACACAATTTAGAAAGCGAAATAGATATGAATGTTTCATGAGAGAAAAACGCAATATCAATAAGAGTACCTCCGTGACAGTCATGTGATCTAATAGAATTACGCACTAGTATGAATATGGGTTAGCTTAAGACTTCTAATATTTGTCAGCCGAGGCCGGACAAAGGTGAGAACTCTTCCTGAATTCTAACTTCTCCTTTCAACCTCAACACAACCATCATCCACCTTTATCGCAAAAGACGACAATATCATCGAAGCATCAGATCTCGTGTCGGCGGTGCATATCTGGGTCTCTCGTTTTGTTATTGTCGCTCAGAAGAAGGGGAGGATCATTAAGCTGGTGGGAAAGAGTGGCGTTGGGTGGTTGAACTAGTTGCTATTGCCTGTTGCTATTGTCGTGGAGGAACCCTCAAATCTCAGATCGTCACACTTCGCAGTTTCACTGCAATCTTGTACATCATTCCTTTTCTCCCAGAGCTTTTGTTCGTGTCACCAGAGTTATCTCCAGTGATTGCAATCAGATTTGATTTCACCTCGTTCTCTTGAACGGAAAAAGAAGAAGAATCCTGATCTTGCAACGGTCGCATTTACGAACCATTATCCCCTTCCCCCCTACTTCAAGAACTGATGATTGAGCACTTGACTGCGTTATTTTAAGTGCTACGATCTTTCATATCCAGAACTTCAACAGCGAACTCAACTTCCTCGATATACTCACGACTCCGGTCTATTCCCCTACAGCCCGGCATCATGTCTTCCTCCGTATTTTACAAGTTCAAGTCCCAAAAGGAGCCGTCCAGGGTCGAGTTCGACGGCACTGGCATTTCTGTATTCGAACTGAAACGTGATATCATCATTAAGAGCGGTTTAGGTGATGGAACAGATTTCGACCTCGCGATCTTCAACGAAGATGGCAAAGAAGGTGAGCTTTCAGTAATAGGCATTCTTATATATGCATATGATACTAATACACAGCTAGAATATGACGATGACACTGCTATCATCCCTCGGTCTACAACGGTCATCGCTCGGCGATTGCCAGCTATCAAGAAAGGAGCTGGGAAAGCCCACAGATATATGACAGGTAAAATGCCAGTGAATGCCAAGAATTCATCACGAAAGGAACAGGCAAATAAAAATGCGAAACCCACCACGAACGGTCTTTCACAGATGAATAACGCCATGACCGAAGAGCAACGAATGGCAGCCATGTTCGCTGCCCAAAGTGAACAGTGGGATGCTCAGCAAGAGGAGATGGCCAAGTAAGTCACTCTACCAACCCCACAACTGACTAATACTAACAGAGCGAAGGCAAACGAAAGTGCATTACGCAGGAAAGAAGACCACCTCAGATAATGAGCCACCCTTAGGTTACGTGTGTTATCGATGCGGTGAGAAGGGGCATTGGATTAAGGAGTGTCCGACCAATGACGATCCAAATTTCGAGAATAAGCCTCGTATCAAGCGTACAACTGGCATTCCAAGATCATTTTTGAAAACTGTAGAGAAGCCTACGGCTCTCACTGGTGACGGAACGGAAGAAACAAAGCCACCTTCTGGCATCATGGTTAATGCGGAGGGTCAGTTTGTGGTTGCAGAGCCAGATAAAGCATCTTGGGAACAATTTCAAGCAAAGACCAAGTCGTCTGCTGCTGCACAAAGGGCTGCTGCGTTAGGTGATAAAGAATTGCAAGATAGGGGATTGGAGTGTTCCATCGACAAGAGAATATTCATAGACCCAATGAAGACGCCCTGTTGTGAGAAGACGTTCTGCAATGATTGCATAACTAACGCGCTCATCGAAAGCGACTTCACTTGCCCCGGTTGTCAGACCGAAGGAGTACTGATTGATGATCTAAAGCCTGATGATGAGACATCTGCAAAAATAAAGGCTTATCTAGAGGAGAAAAATGCTGCTGCAAAAAAAGAAAAAGAGAGATCGAAAAGTCCAAGCGTAAAACCCGAAAATGTACCTGTCGTTGAGAAGGCCAAGTCAAAATCGCCATCTCCAAAGTCACCTGAAGAAGTCAAGCCCGCAGAAAAATCGCCCGCAGAAACCACGCCTACTCTAAATGCTGAGAAGCCACCCGTAAAGGAAGAACCAAATCTCAAGAAACGCCCAGCTGATGAGGCATTGGAGAACCCAAAAATTCCCAAAGGCCCTAAGGCCATGCAACAACAGCACGACGTGCAGAAACAAGCAGCCATGTTGCAACAGCAACAGCAACAGATGATGAATGGAATGAACGGTTTCCCTAATATGCCGTTCAATATGCCTCAAAATTTTTACGGCGCCAACAACTTTAATGGGATGCCTATGATGAACGGCTTCGGTATGGGGGGTATTCCAAACGGGATGGGCATGATGGGAATGAATGGTATGAACGGCATGAACGGCATGAACGGTATGAACGGTATAAATGGCATGAACAGCATGAACCCTATGAACCCTATGATGATGAATGGCTTCGGAGGGAACTTCCCAAATATGTACAACGGAGCTGGCTTCGGTGGTATGGGTAATAATATGGGAATGATGAATGGGGCCATGGGCGGAGCGCCGAGTAACGGCAACGTCAGCGTGGGCGGAGCAGCTGGCGGATTCCCAAATCAGCAGAAGACAATCTTTGCAGAGCCTTTGCCAAACGAAGAAGATAACGCATACTTTCGAAAACCCGTCAACCCTCATCGCCATCAGGGCCGTCAACGGAGAAACCGGCCGAGCGATTACAGGGAGTTATGAATAAGGGAAGGAGAGGCGAGCATCTTGCTTCCTGAACGACTCCCAGCTCTCGAGACAGGCTCTCTTCAGTGATTGATTTCTCACTTTCAAGCTAGCCAAATACTGGACCGATCAAATTTCATGGTTTCACAGCGATCAACATTTTTTATACAGTACTGTACATAGTCAGACACATTCAGCATTTTGCAGGCGTTTTAAGCGAGGGGAGGAACGGAATGGGGTGGAAGCATAGTATATGTTGGCATGGTACGGCACGGTATGGCATAGGGTAGGAAGGGAACCTTTGAATTATGTTTTTTGGGGTTTTGTGTTATTTTCGACATGCCATGGAGTTAGCGAGCTGCATGGATGGGACAGGAGTTTTTTTATTTCTCCTCCTACTTGTCACTATTAGAAAACTGATCTTATAAAAGAGAGAATGGATAGGGAGATGGGGAGAGAGTGGGTGGGGGTGGAGAGCAAGGGAAGGGAAAGCAAACAGCTCTCTCTAGCTCAAATGGGCCTTGAATAAACTAGATATCTCTAGTTATAGCAAATCCAAAATCGGCTTTTGCTGGCCTTTAAATTAAATTTCTTTTGATATTCATCGGTCTCATTGTGATGGAATTATACAATATGTGAATGAATGTGATATGGCTTCTTTAGAAAATTGATATCGTATGTGAGAACCTCCTGTCAACGTAGAATAAGTTAGCAAAATTTATCCCCTCCCTCTCCCTTTCGGTCTCCATTTGTTTCATCCCTTGCTTTATTAGGCTGTCTATGTTTCTTTAACTCCTTTAGGATATGCACACTGTGAGCGTCCCCAGGAAGGGAGAGGTGCAAATACTACGACTTCAAGATTGAACAGGCCCTTTTTTTTCTTTTACACTTCTGCATACCGTTCACCCAGGGGTTCCAAATGCACGAATCCCCCAAGGGGAAGACCACGGAAGGAAATTAATCGGAACTGTTAAATTTCTTACAAAAAATTTTGGACGTCGCGCACACAGTACATTAAGGTTCAGCCAGCCACATTTAGGTAGCGAACTTGCTACCGTTCCCCGCGTTTCGCGGAGGTATTCTGAAGCCTGCCTTAGCATGGGTTACACGGCATCAAGCCACATCCTCCAGACAAAAGCCTGTACCAGTGTCTGCACTTTGTACGCCCAAGGAGACATGGCATTACCATTGGGCTGTATGGGATTTGAGAGGGTTTGGCGCAAAGTGGTGGTGGGCTCGGATATCTGTGTCTGGGTGTGCCTATGTACAGTATCTGATTTCTGATCGGTGAGTCAGTGTGTCCTACCTGTCTTAATCTTCTGGCATTAAGAGTGAGAAAGGAATGAGGCTATAGGCGGGAAGGTGAATTAGCAGTTACAGTAGATATTGTATACCTGTTTTCTTCCCTTCGGAGGGACCGCGGCCGCTAGGGATTGTCGGCTTCCATTCCCCTTACTTTCTCAACGCGATTTTCTCGGAGGGAGGGCTAGCGAAAAGGGTTGATGCATTTTGTTACCAAACGGCATTTGGGAGGCGACCAGATGTCATAAACGGCTCAGGTATATTGGTATTTGAATATTGAGGATGGAAGAATTGGCTTCCAGAAAGAAAAAATCCTAATTCATCCGCCCTCCGCATCCGCATCAGCCAGGCTTCCCCAGATTTACCAGTTTTTTGTGACATATCGTGCCTGAGCATCATAGGCAGAACGCCCCGTCCCGCAGGCGGTTGTGGGGTTAAAATTTCGAAAGGAAATTCTGGGGTGCATTTGGCCCTGCTTAGGACGGGGACGGGTCAGGGTAATGCAGGAATTTTGCCCATGCGAACTCTCCCAGGAAATTTTTGCAAAAAAGCTTGATGGTGGGATATCTTCAACCCGAGCCCCGAGCCCCTAGGAAAAGCAGCGATTTTTTTCGAATTCCTCCGAAAGGAGAGCTCGTCTCCTCGTGTACTCGCTTTCGTCTCGTGTGAGATGAGATGGGGCACATAACCGAACAGACGGGGCGAGCTGATGAATGCCGCAATGCCTGATCTCGGTTTGGCTCCGTCGCCCCACTGATATATAGTGACACTTCTCAGATCTCAACAGGCGAGTTGGCAAAATATAGGCCAGTACCAGTAACCAGTACGTGACGAGCTCGGGATAGATGGTATATTGCTTATGATCTTTCCATGGTTTAGAAGCCGGAGTCTGGCAACTTTGCCATCTCAGTGCTTCCGCTTTGACATGGCGTCGCAGTAGCAGGTACCTCCGTGAGTGCCTCCGCGAGTAAGAAGAATATCAAGGGCATGAACAACGGAACTGGGAGAGCATAGACGGGCGGCGGTCTCGACCGTAAATCAATCCTGACGCTGAAAGTAGGGTTCCTGGGTTCTCGAAGTAATATGTGCTCTTCCTAAATGGCACATACTCCGACCCCGTATTGCGACTGGAACGTTTGGACTTCGTTAGACTCGGGAGGTTGAGGATCGTTAGGTAACTTAGGCTCGTTGGATTCGCCCTCATCTCGGGACGCCGCCGCGGAAGCCAGAGCCGTTTCTGATTTGAGACGCCGTTGCGCGGTCGTTTTCTCGCCTGGTGCCCAGGTACCCAGGATTCCAGGTTTCCGGTAATGCAAACACGCTGGCGACCGGCGACTGATTGGCTTGAGGGGCGAGTGAGTTTCGGACAAGAACAGTAAGTCGGGACTTTACTTGTGCAATACGAAGTGCGTATGTACGGCGAGGACGGAGTTTCTTGTGCAGGTCTGACGCCGGACAGGTCTGCCACGGTCTGGAGTATAATCTTGCCAGTTCTTGCGAGTGCGAGTGCGAGTGCCAGTGCCAGTGCCAGTGCCAGTGGGAGTTAGTGACTTGGGGACGAGCGAGATGATGATTCGACCTTCTCCCTTGAGCAAGGACCAGGAGCAGAAGAAAGTGTGATGTTTGGGCTTCCTTCCTGCAGTCCTCCACTCTCCCCGTCTGACTTCTCTCCACGCCGCCTCCTCCACGTCTCTCCTCGTTCTTCTCACCCCCACGCCCTACACCCTGCTGAGTCCGAGAGACGGAGAGAGACAGCCCCAGCCTCATCTCGAGTTTCCCCCACCCCCCTAACTCCAACTGTACCAGTTTACCGTACGAGGTAAGACAATTTTGGAAGCTTTGGAAACGTCCAAGCCCATCACCTCCCTCCCTGCCGGCTCAGCTCAAAACATCCCACGAACAAGCAGGAGGTAAAGGAGCACCGCAGCCTTGATCCTCGAGATAGATAATGGGATGGAAGGTAATCGACGAAAACGGAGCTGAGAACTAGGAGGTTGTCACACTTTTCCTAGCGAGTAATAGCTGGGAGAAATGGTCGTGCAACCACCCACTAAATGAGATTCAATATTTTTTCCTTCACGCCGTCCGAGCATGATTTGACGACGGGATCAACCAGGTTGCAGACGAAAACGACGACTCTGACTCTCTCTCTGCCTGGCCATTCATTACGAGTAGCTGGTTGGCCAAGTGCCTCACCCTCACCGTGTTGTGTGTCCTTTCTTTCTCACCGCTTAATCCAACTTCATCCCAACCAGTCCAGTCCAGTGCGCCGTCTTATGCACAGGCGGCGAGGGAGGCATAAGAGAAGCGTCCGGGAGGATTATTCATTTTTTATTTATTTTTCCTCCTGTGAACGCCATCCAGGGGTCGGATCTCGAAATATTGGGATGCCGGTGAAGGGAGTTAGTACTTAGTTAGTCCTGAAGCGTTAGTTGAGTAGCACTACAGACTAAATAAAGCCCTTTCAGTGTCCCACTTCCCGTATGGCGTACTAAGCCCTCCCCACGAAAATACGATCAAATGGGGTTTAATGGCACCGTCGTGGACAGGAAAGCGCTGATAGTGATAATGATAGTGATAATGGCGCCGTAACGCGCGGAGGCGGCTGCGGAGGCGGCGCCCTGGGGAATGAATTACCTGAGTCCAGTCCTGTATGATTCCACTTTCCGACATCCCCGGGCAGGCTCAGGGGAGCCGAAGGAAGAAAAAAAAATGGACATAAGAAAAAGAATAATAATAATAATTCCCCGAGTAGAACGGTCCGGACGCCGAAAATCAAATGGTTGTTATTATTGGGGAGCCTGGGGGGGAGAATGGATGGAAAAAGTGCATAGCAGGCAGGGCAGGCAAGGGGGGCCGGCCGGTCGCATAGCTTCGACGACGATCGGGGAAGCTCTGGACAGTCGCATTGCATGCCTTGCAAGTTCCATGGGCCACCGAATGGAACATTTGGAAGTTCGAGCTGGGCTCGGAGGGTCGGGGGACGTGGCTGCATCCGGGGAGGCCACTGGGGGCAGCATGGCGGTTGGCATGGGGGAGGGGATACAGTAGTGGAGAGTATTTTAGATGGAGATGGGGATGAAGGGAGATGGGCGACGGCTATCCGGAGGCGAGGGATCAAGGGATCAGGGCTCATGGTCCATGGCTCATACGGGCTGCCCCATGGGTGAGTTGTCTTGTCTTGGTCGTGGTCTTACCCATGGTCCCATCTTGGGATTTTGTGGAGGAACGGGCCATGGGGGAATTTGAGCAAAGAAAGATAAAATCCCCAGCCCGGCCCCGTTCCATCTGTCATTCTTTATCTCCCTTCCCCGTTGCCTCGACTTGACTTGCCCTTGCCTTGACGGACTGACTGAACTTGACTTGACTTGAATATTCAAGCTGGTTTCTTCTACTTTGCTGTCTCTTCAGTCACATATCAACAACTCACTCCTATTTTATCCATCTCTTACTTACCACCGCCACACCCGAAAATACCACCCGCACACATCACCAAAACCCTAACCCCTCCGGTCTGACCAAAGTAATTTAAGAATCCTTTCTTACGCCGCGGCCAAATTCATCAGACGAAATCCTTCCGCAGTGATCCGACACCGAACCTGACAACTGGTGAGTACCGTCCCATACTTACAGCGGCCTCGTGTATGCATACGCATATATCTGTATGACATTTAACTGACCCGATATCTCCGCCCAGCTCCGACGCAACTCAGCTTGACTCAGCTCCGCGTCACACCTCATCAACATATCTCTACTTAATCCAACAAGTGTACCCGCATTTGTTTTCGATCCCTCCGTGCAAAGAAATCTCAAATTCCTTACACCTTCCTCACGCACATCCCCCCCCAAGACCAACCCCAACATCAACATAATAATGCCTTCTCAAACACCAACGCCGATCGCCGTGCCCATCCCACGCCGGAGGTCACCGCTACTCAGCAACTCATTCTTGGGCCAAGACATCAGCCTCTGCCTCTCCCACACCTTGAACTCGAAGGCCAAGGCTCCCTATAACTTCGTTACGCGGATAGACGAGAACGACTACAGCCCACCGGCACCCCCACCACCAAGTCCCGTCAACTTCCCCAGCGAGAGCTGGAGCACAGCCTGCGCGATCCGAAGATAGTGGTTTTGATCCGCTATGCAAAATCATGTCTTGTTCTTTATTCTGTCGCGCTGGCAAACGATGTATAATTAGGACGACGGGGGAATGCAGTGCTATCAGGCACGTGATATGATGATGATGGGTTGAATTCATCAGCGAGGCACTGGTCTCTTGCACCCTAGAAAGGACTTTTGGGAACTAGAGAGCCTTCACTTCTTCATCACCCCGCCATGCTCGGACTGGGATTTGGATTTGGATTTAGCTGGATGGTCTTCCGGCAGAGGATATACGGTTTATGCGATCTGCTCACGCGCGCATGGGGTTTTGGAGTTCAAAAATTGGGACAAGCTTTTTAGATTTTTTTTCATGGATTATACTAATCTGAGGGTCTTTTTTTCTTGTTAGGAACTTTCTTCTTTGTCAACAGTTTTTTTTTTTTAGTCTTTATTTTTTTTTTTCATGTATGTTTATAGCGGCCGGCATGGAATAGCATGGTGTTAGCTTGCGATGTATATGTTCAAATGCGGAGTTTGAGAAAGATCTATATTACTTACTCCCAATAACTACACTTTACTGAGAGCCTTGTGATTTTGCTGCCTAATTTGAGATTACTGTCATGTACTTGGCCTTAAGTCCTGTGTCAGCTTCAGCCTTGGGTTGTAGTGACAACACTTACGAGTTACGAGTTACTATACCCCCGCGTCCCCCCCCCTCCCCCCCACGGAAGCGAAAAAGCAAGTCGTTACGATAAATAAATTAGCACTAACTAAACGACACCTTGGTCGTTGACCAAAGCCGGTAGGGCATCCCTCTTTCTTTTTTGCCCGTTGGGCGGGAACAGGTTTGAGATACTGCAGATAGTATTAGATCAATGTATGTTCCCGCGGACAACCCTCGCACCCAAAAAGAAACCGGGATTTTTATGAAAATCGCCCGGTTTTCCCTATGACTAATTTCATGACCTCCTGGGAAGGGGACGGCATTTCAAGCGCCTCGCTGGCTTACAGCACAGTAAGTACGGCATTGTACTGTACCAGTATTTCTAAGCAGGAGGCTTTGGGGGGGAGAGTGGTACTACACTTTTAGCCTTTCTTTCCACGTGGACGGCGGCAGCCTTGGAGAGTGTTTCCGGGCTTTTTTCATTTTATTTTTATTCTCCCCGTCTTGACGGGGCCAGGTGGGAGATTAATAAAAACGTGCTGGGACGCTACGTGTTCCCCAGGGATAATGCATTTTTTAGGTCAACCTTCCTCGACCCAAAACCCCGTAACCGGGAACGCGTTGGGGGACAGTTTAAGTGGAGTGGGAGTGGTGAGTGGGTACCGCTGCAGGGGGAATTGCTAGCGGAATAGCGGAATAGTGGAATTCCATTTTCTACTGTATGCCGAGGCTTTTCGGTGTGGGGTAGGTGCTGCACCCGTTAACGGATCTTTCTTTTTTGGTATTGTGATGTTATCTGGATTCGGATTGTGGAATGGATACCTAGTTAGTTTATAACAAGGCGATTAGAGAAACTTAGGCTTCGTCATGGCGTATAGCAGAGAGATCATTCTATATCACTACAGCTACTCTCCTTATGCCCGAAGGTCTGTCGTCTGTCGACGCTGTCCACTGCTTGCCCCCAAGGCTTTTGATATACTGATACGGGCAACAGAATTATATGGTACCTTGCCCTTCGCAAGATTCCCTATACGCAATGCGTACGTTCTTCCCATGTCCAGATCCTGCTCCTGCTCCTCTGGTAGATGATTACTAAAAGGTTACAGATTCAACCACCCATCATGCCCCGGCCGGACATCTCCTCTATCGGCACGGCATACCGACGCATTCCCGTCCTCTCCATCGGCCGCGACGTCTACAATGACACACGACTAATCCTTCTTAAACTACAGGCTCTCTTCCCGGCCTCGCCGGAGCACCCCGCGCTCTTCACGTCGGCTCTGCCCGAACACATCGTGATCGAGAAGCTGCTGGAACACTGGGCCATCGACAACGGACTCTTTGGCCACGCCGCGGCACTCCTCCCGACTGACCTGCCTCTGATGCGAGACCCAAAGTTCACCAAGGACCGTCTCGACTACTCGGGGCGGAGCTGGGAGAAAGGCGATCAACAGGCAGGACGGGCCGAGGCGCTGGTCGAGGTAAGAAATGCATTTGCCTTCTTGGAGGAGAAATTGTTTGGGGATGGGAGAGAGTGGGTCCTAGGAGGAGACGCGGTTAGTATGGCGGATATCGAGGCTGTCTGGCCGTTTACTTGGCTCAAAGGCCTTCCTGTTGGAGCCCTCCCCCCACATTTGATCTCCGCGACCACGTTTCCTAAAACTTTTGCCTGGATAGAGAGATTCGACCATGTGGTGCTCGGAGCGGTGAAGTCGATGAAGGGAGAGGGCCAGCTTAAGACGGTGAAGGGGCCCGAAGCCGTGGAGATTGTGGAGAGGGAGAGCTGGGCGGAGGAGGAGCGTGGGGTGGATGAGAGTGATCCGACAGGCTTGGGAAAGGGTGAAATAGTAGAGGTTTGGCCCATCGACACGGGATTTTCAAGGAGAGATCGAGGGAAGTTGGTCAGTTTGGATGGGGACGAGATCGTCATCGAGAGCAGGACGGTGAATGGTGAGGTGGTTAGAGTGCATGCCCCAAGGCATGGGTTTAAGGTTAGGAAATTTAGAAGTGATGTCGAGGCGGCTCTTTAAAGGGATGGATATATTGAAGCCATGTAGCCAATCTGGAATACCCTACAAAGAGTAAGTGAAGTATTCGGTTTAGACCCAAAGCAGAGGTTATTCGTACAAACCTGGGAGGAATCGGAGTTTTATAAATCCAGCGCAAATACAACTCTAAAATTTCTTTGTCGTACTCAAATTAAATAAATATACTGGGCGTATATTGAGATAGATATAATCATAATGGGCGTAGCACTCACTTCTCTTTCTGCACTTGCTTGAAAGTATATTTTTTTTTTGTAAATCAGATAATGTAAACCAGATAATGAAAATGCGAAAAAAATAAGTTCGTAAAATATAAAACACAAATAATTCATTTCTTACATCAAGCCAAAGTGCAATGCGTAGATAATTTTAAACCCGTATGTTATACGTACATGAATATCTCTCTGGTATTCTTAAAAATGGTTGTCTGGGCCGATATTGAGGTTTACTATAGCCAGGAAGTGCTTCATAAAAGTAAGTATTTGAAAAGAGATATTTTCGAAACCAAACCAAATTCATTACCACGTTGATTTGCACACAATAGCAGGACGGTAATAGGACCATATTTTAATTATGAAAGGATTTTAAGATAATAATCGTGAAAATAAGATACATGTACCGAAAGGGACTTTTTGTCGTGAGATAATATATCCCCGCCTGTCTTACTTGACAGCAATTAGGAAGGAAAATGAAAGTGGCGTAAATAAAGATAGATCAAGGTGTCGTATGAGCCAAATCCTGGAAAGGTCTAGAGGTCCCTTTGGATATTCAATACAACAAGTTCACCAATGTAAAAACAAGAAGCCCAAATGAGAAACACTGGATGTCGAACTTTTGGATAGGCCGACATATAGCGAGAAATCATGATACTGGATCGTTTAAGATTAACAGTTTATTTTGAATGTCTTTTGTAGATCTCTATTTATATTTTTTAGGAGGTTGTAAGTCACATCGTCGGGCTTTGATGTCATTTCGACTCGAAGAGCCGGTCCGGTCCCTTGACCTTCCTCTAGCCGGGTAGTAACTAGGACCCGTGAAAGAAAACCATCTGGAATTTCGAACGTGGTGTAGCTTGAACTTACAAGTTTAGTTCTATCATTCCAGCCCACAAGGTGCTCTGCGCCTCAAGGTAGAATTCTGGATTTTCATACAAAAGCCAATGACGCTGGCATGTTATCTGGGACATGAAAGTATACACATTGGAAGCTTAAATTGATGCAACGCTAATGGAAGAGCGGGAATTCTTAAGACGGTAGTTGCGATTTCGGGATTGAGCTTTGCATGGGGCGACTTAGAGAAAGGAGTACCGCCTCGCCGTAGAAAGACTTGAGAGCTAGGCGAATTTTGGGCCAAATAGTAATCTTGCCAACGATTATTGGAGGTTTAATATTATTGTTAGGATGTTAAAATTTTCAATTGTTGTCAATTCTTAAAAAGTTACATATTGCAAGGCAAATAACGAAATGCAAGTTTGTTGTCCATAATTTTGAGTGTTGCTGGGAATTTGATCAAGTGGGAAGTGTCCCACCGAGGGTACCTGTTATTGATTCGGGTGGTTCGACATGTGCATGAAATAATCGTCGAATGGTATACTGTAATTGCCAGCAAGATACGTAATGTCACATGTGCCGAGAGCATGAGGATAAAAACGTGGCAATGAGTTTAGCGGCGTCTTAGAGCCCTAAGAGAAATAAGGGATATAGATTATGAACCTAAAATTTAGGACATCTGAGTTCTGCTCTACAGTATCTGCAGGGTAAAACCACTTCGATGTCTCACAGGCACCAAGTACTGTACAGTATTGCAGAAATTCACCATGCTTTAAAATTTCTAATTTTGAGGGCTATCCGGGACTTTAAGCGCGGTCCAGTCTTGCCAAACTAAGTGGTCATGAGAGAGCATATGTCGATACCTATCCTTCACAATAATGTTGGATTAACTTTATTTACTTTTCTCTTGTTGACCCCCTTTGTGGCTCGCCTCGGGGAAAAGAAAAAGGGGTTGGGTTTCTCGGTTGGTGAGCGGGTCTCAACTGCCGACCCACTTAAAGTACAAGTGGACGAATGCCGGAGGTAAAGCTCCTTTGGGGAGGAGAATATTATCCGATGGGAAATATAAGGTGTTGGTCTGCCGGTCTCGACGGCCGGTTGGAGGGCATATATTGAATTGTACTGGAGATCCAAGGGGGGGATAATTCTAGGTATTAAAGGATGTTTCTATTTTACATTTTGGCACGGTGGGAAGTACCATCTGGTGGGGGATTGTGTGGTACCGTGTAGAGTGGAGGATATATTACTGAACGGCGGTATAGTGTGTAAGTCCCTCGGGAGTCTGGACCGTACCGAGTTCACGTCGCCCTGATTATTCTCGTTGAAACGATTGAGCCTTGATACGATGGATTCGTATCGGCTGGGGAAGGGGCAGGAGAGGGCAGGAGAGGATGACCATACCATAACTGTACGGACCTGATGGTGATTTCTATTTCTAATCGGTCAGACGCGAGCAGAGAGAGCAGGAACCCTTCCAGAAGGAACCAGTGGACCCAGTTCCCAATTGGGCGCGTCGCGTGCGTTCATTGGCGCGGGAAGCGGGCTCCGAGCCAGGTTCGGTGGCCACCCGTGTGCCGCCAGTGCCATTGCTGGACTGCCATGCCCGCCATGCCCGCCATGCCAGCCCTTCCAGCCCTCTCACCCCCTTCTGCTCCTGCCGCCGCTGGCCCCCCCCCCAAGTTTGGCAGTGTCGTCATTTCCTGCGTCATCTCGCACTTTTCTCCCGTTGTGTCTCTTTCCAACTCCATCTCCCAGAACCAGCAATCGCACTACGACTATCTGATCAACTGTATCGTGACGAAACTGAGCAGAGCCGCATGAGATTTCCATTCGACTGATCGATCCCATTCATTCATTCATTCATTCATTCTTTTATCCTCGCGCCCGTCGCCTTTTCCTTCCACGCGGTGCATGTTCTGCTCGTCGCCCGTCGAGCAGGAATCCGCCCGCTGGGTACGACGTGCTCCGTACCGATCGCAAAAAAAAGAGAATCAAAGCAACATCAACGACGTCACTCGCGCCAGAGAACGCCGCCCGCAACGTACCCAAACCAAACCAAACCATCACCACCCAGACGGTTCGTACCCTGATCTTTTTATTTGTTTGCATGAGAATCCCCTCCTCCCAGGGATATTGTGATTCTTGGGGCCGTGGCCATTGCCATTGAAAAAAAAAGAGAGAGAGAGAGACAGAGGACTGGGGAAATTGAATTTGTCAGGGGCTGGTAGTGTCGCGTTGCCACTTGCTCGCCCGCAATTCTTTTTCTCCTCGCACCACACACCACGCACCATCCAACTCCGTCCCGGAACTTCAAGTCGAACCACCCCAACAATCCTGCTCCCTTGACCACCGCATTTCCTGTCTCCTCTCCTCTATAGTACAGTCTTTATCGACCTACATCGGCGGCCAGTGCCATCCCCCCGCAATCAGTTATTTTTATCCTCCGTCGGGCGAGCCCAGGAAAAGTGGAGGTGGGTTTGGGGAGTTTAGGGGCGAGGTTGGCGGTTTGGTGTCCCCAGAACTAACGAGTTGCAGAGCTTTTGTGTGCGTCATCCTACGTTTGACCTCGACGGACGTCATTCCTTCGACTCGAAAAGCCTTCATTCAACCCACAACCACCAAGCAACCACTTCCCAGGTACAAGGCGCATCGACCGAGGACTCGCTGCAGATCTCTGACCGTCGTCATCGTGTGTAAGCCACGACCGTTGACCTCGACGTCGCACCCTACCCCTCCCACGCGCTCGTCGTGAACTCAATCATGGGCAACTCTGCGAAGGAAACCACCAAGAAGGGGGATGAGAAGTCGCCCATCCAACCTAATGCTGAACCTCTAAAACCAACAGGTGCGTTGAAGTGCTGACATCGATGCTGTCGCCGCTCAAGGCGACCGCCGATTATTGTTACGAAAAATATCCCCTACCCCCTTTGCATATCTTGTCTTTCGGACCTCGATCGAACATGCTGACCTGGTTTCGCATCGCAACAGAATCATTAATAGAGATCAAGTCGGACGACGTCGCAAAGTCGGAATCGACCAACGCTGAGCCATTGGCTCCTCCCCCGCGTCCGACAGGACAAGTTGCCAATACACCAGATTATTTCTCGAGCAATCACGGCCATCTCTCGACCGAGACCAATCCATTCGAATACTCGTTTGCAGGCGGGAGTTCGACGAATGGTGGAGGTGCACAAACACCTGGAGGTACAAAACTTCCATCCGTGGCGGCTCTGACTTCACCAGCGGGCATATTGGGCCCGGGAGTGACACCCAATTTCTGGGGAGGTCTTCGATCAGGTCCCCTCAGCCCGGCGATGCTGTCAGGTCCTCAAAAAGACGATTACTTCGGCGACGGACATCATCTTCGAGGCGGATTCCCAACACCTAACGAGTCTGGTTTAAGATCTGGCCTTACACCAGGCGGCGGGGGTTCTATGTTCCCCGAGCCAAGTCCCAACTCACAAGCACTTTTCAGTCAACTGGCCAGTGGTGGCGCGACTCCAACTACTCTCGACTTCCATCGCACCGCTATCAACGCTGCCGCCGCACAAAAGAGAGAGGCTGCTCAAGCACAGCAAAACATCACATCCCAACCCCAAGACCTGAACGGGTTAGAAGTCAAGCCACCTGTTGGGGGGCAATTTGATCAACACGACGCTAACGACGCAGCCAACGGCCTTTTCTTATTGGCTCAGGCTCGTCAAGGCCCTCAACCAACAAATCACTATACTATCGCACCCCAGATGCCAGTTCATGCCCATCCTCAAAACATTCAAATGGGTGGTCAGTCTTCAGAAACTTCTCCAAATATGGGGAATCGAAATGGTGGTTCTATTAGTACCACTTCTGGTCGTGGAGTAAGTGAGATGAGTGGCTTCTCTGATGAAGCCGAACAACAAAGTAGACCAAATACACGAGGCAAAGGGAAGAGGGGCTCAACCCAGGAAAACCAACCGAACGGTCGTCGGAAGGCCAATGACACCCCATCTAAAGGCCCAGCGAATAAGAAATCTAAAGGCAACAATGGTGCTGCCATGGAGCCCGAACCACAATCCGAAGAAGAGCCAGATATGAGTAAGGATGAGTACAATGCCAATGGCAAGAAGATGACTGATGAGGAGAAACGAAAGAATTTTCTTGAACGCAATAGGTAAGATAATAACAATATCATTGCAACATCAGGAGCCAGTCTAACGAGATAAATAGGGTCGCTGCTCTCAAGTGTAGACAGCGCAAGAAACAATGGCTTGCCAACCTTCAGCAAAAAGTTGAAATATACACTGCTGAGAACGATGCCCTCAATTCTCAGCTCTCTCAACTGCGAGATGAAGTTGTGAATCTGAAGACAATGCTCTTGGCGCACAAGGACTGTCCTGTTAGCCAACAGCAAGGTATCGCTGGCCTTGGTATGCACCAAATCATGAATGAATACCAAGGTCAAATGAATCCATACGGCATGGCGGCTACCTTGGGTGCCCAACAACAGCAACAACAAGTCCTGGCTGGCCAAAACATGCAACGTCGTTTCTCATAATGCCCAAGCTCGAGGTGTAAGATATGGGAACGGTATTTGCGCACACAAAAAAAGTTTTTTCCCGGTCAAAGTTACGATGGAGCAAGAGTATTACGATGGGACCTTAATTCGTTCCAGCATCGTGCTCAAAAATTTGATCACGGCCGACCAATATCTTGCTTGAGCCATTTTACAATGGCATTAGGAACCCCTTACGATTTGACATGAAAACGCCCTCCTGTCCCTAAAAGAGTACACATTTCGGAGTTCAGGAAAAACGCTGGACACGATGCATATTGTAGAGTAGCAGTTCCTTTATTTTGCCTTGCTGTTGCTCTGCTTTTGCTGCATGGCTTTTCTGCGATTGAATTTCTAGTTCGTGGGGTTCGCAAGTCTGTACATATATATATATTTCACAACGCAAACGCATATGGAATTGGCGCTTTGGGTATGGGTGGCCGGGGTCTTGGTTTTTCTCACGTACCTGGCTGGTTTTGGCCGGGGTGGCGTTAGGATGAAGTGGAATATCGAGAGGAGGGGTGTAGGATTGTATCAAGAAAACAGGCAACAATCATTAAGGAGTAAATTCAAAATATAAAAATCTCTAAATGCCCTAAGAGCTGTGACAGAAAGGCCCTCTCTAAGCTACTAGTTATCAATCGCCAACGATGACATTGGTATTGACGCTGAACCCATATACCTCTGGTGAATCAACGGGAGAGTTAAAAGCCTCACCGTCATCGAGTTGCCCGTAATAGATAAAGCAGATCCACGAGTTAGGATCATCAATCTGGCTGTACATCAGCTCGAATGTTAAGTACCCCGACGCCTGTGCAAAATCGGCGCACTGTAGAAGGGCATCACACGGCGCCACGCTCCCATCGGTATTCGAATCCTCGGGCGGAAAATCTCCCGGGTCCGGATTCGCTGCGTTCCAAGGCTGAGGCAACATGAATCCCGCGCCGAAGTACACTCGCTGGAAGGAGTCGAATTGCGTCTGTTGACACGCCGGTACGGTCGTCGCCGCGGTCGTGTAGTTCGTCCACTGTGCCACGACCGTCTTGGTCACCGGGTTCGTGGTCATATATGTGGTGGTGGTGGCCGTCGATATCGACACGCACGAGCACGCCTTCGAGATCTGCCCGTCTGGGACCGGAAGGCCGGAATTCAAACACGCTGGGCGATGTACATGATCTACATCGCGCCGGGCGGGCTGGATCATGAACACAGGCCTAGGCACGGTGGTTGTTGTGTTCATTGTCACTGTCTGAATGGTATAATTGGTAAAAGTCTTCGTACTGGAAACGTGTATCGGAAAAAATCCTGTTCGTCAGTTTGGTTGGACTTGTACATACGAGGAATGCTTTTCCTTATGGAAAACAGACACAAGGAACTTACGTCGTATGAGGTAATATGGTATAGGAGTCTGTCACTGCCGGAATGCCCAAAAACAAGCTGCAGTATTGCCCAGCTATAGTAGGACTTGCAGAGAAACACTCGCGCAGAGAACTAGGAGCACAGTCGCAGCTGGCGAGGGCGGTTGAGATAAATACAAAGAGATGATGCCTTCATTGTTAAAAAAGAGAGACGAGTATCCCTAACGATGACGGATAGAAAAGCCCAGGGTGGACTTTCATCACTGGGCTTTTGACTTATATGACTTTCATATTATATTATACTTGTTATTTCCGCTGCGATTTTCTTGGGAAAACCTCGCCCGACTGAGGGTCAAAACATGTCCAAAACACATGTCCAGCTTACCTTCCTCAATCATAGAATTAAAGAAAGGGTGATGAGAGGGTTGTAGTTAAAAATCCATGTTGCGACAGCACGTATGCTGAAAATGGTCCTGGTGGCACTGGCATTGCTACCGTGAATGCACCAAGAAGTCAAGAACAGCCCCTAATCATATACTGATCCCAGGACCTGGTGCAAGAATTAGCTGAAAATGTGTTCTTACTGCAATGACCAACTTTGATCATTGGTAGAAACTGTAACAGCACTAACGGTGCGAACAGATAGAAAATTTCATAATTGCTTTGGTTTATAGAAATTGAGTACAGCTGTGGGGAGGCGGTCAGAAAAGGAGAGGCAGTGAGCTGTTTGTGCCTAAGGCAGTAACTTTGTAAGTTGAGCAACCCAATAAAGTATTCCGTGCAGTATAATTAGTATCAGGCTCTGGGCAGCTGGCTCAAACTCGTCTTATTCTACGGAGGAGTTTCGCATTTCCTGGTAATCCGGGATAAAATAATAATAATAGGAATGAATATAAAAGAGTGTTTTTAGCGACTTGACAGTATTGCGAATTCACATATTAGGAATCGCTCCTTTTTCTGATCTCCCCCGTGGCCTCCCAGAGACCAGAGGGTGAATACTAACATTTCGCGTGACGTATTCGTGTTTTTGATTCAAGGTTCTCGAGTTGCTGCTGAATGGTTCGTCGCGAGATACTGGCACTCGTACATGCAGAGCAGGGATACGTGGGTGCGCGTCAATGGTGGCACGTGACGCATATATGAGTTGACAAACAAGAAGAAAAGAAAAGAAAGGAAAGAGAGGGAAAAGAGGGAATGAAAGTTATAACCTAGAGAGATTGAGAAATTAGGGTGGAGTTTGAGACGGATAGGTTTAAGGTGGAGAGACTGGAATGAGGCCGTTGGAATGCGTTCTGTGCAGCCCTGTTGGGAGATGGGTGGTTTCGGCAGAAAGATTTGAAGGAGGACATGCAATGGAAAACATGGAAACATGGATCGATATGAGGAGAGCGATGCTGGGTAAGCATAGATTTCTGGGGTAAGAGGAGATAAGAAGAGGGTAGCTCCTGGATTATAACTAGGTCGATTGTCCGTTTTCTCGGAAAGCGAAGCCAAATACCCGAGGATTATAAATTATTAGAGAGCTAGCTCACCCAGATTCTTATTGATACTGAACTGTATTTATCGGTCCAAAACACTTGCAGCTGCTGGCAGGACGTGAAACGTGACCGCCTTGGCCGACAAAGCCTGCCACTGCATAGGCAGGAATTCCAACCTCACATCCAGTGACAAACAATCCTTTGAACGTATCCATATATCGCATTCGCCAGGCGACTTTTTCTTTTCATCATCGGGAGTTGATAATTATCATCCCCCCAGATTTGCTGTCGCTTACGGCTTAGCGTCTTTGCTGACTTCGGAATCCTTGCGCCTTCCTCCCAAGGCTTTTAGAATTCAGCCTCCCTTCAAAACCTCACAAATTTCAAAATCGTCATCCCTTCTTCTTCTTCACCTTGCTCATCGGCGTGCAGGTATCACCCATTCAGACTGATCCCCCTGCACATATCCAAAGACTGTTACCCATAAATTTTATTGCCGCGGGCGGTACAAATCCCCGTTCACAACGCCACTACTGCATGATCTGTCACGAAATATTGCCCCTTCGATCCTCAACGCTCGCCCGACAACCCGTCGCATCTCGAACGACAGCTCGCATACTTCCTCGATATGGGTCATCGACACAGGAAGGACCTGGCTGCAATTCGAAGACGGGTTGAGGACGAAGGCGATGAGGATGGAGGCCCGGACTTGGCAGACATAGATGATGATTCTTTGAGTGAGGGGTCGATACTCAGTGAGGATGATGATGCTCCGGAGGGTGACGAGATCAGCACAGTTGGAGATGCTCCCACGGGCTCTCCACATCTATCCAAAGTCAATGGTAATGGAAATAGATCACTGAAGGAAGCCTCGGCCATATCGTCCAACGGGGTCACGGAGGGTCCCAAAAAGACGATTGCAAACGGAACGAGCGAGATGGACATGATGCTCAACGGGCTCAATATATCTGATCACGTTGCAGGTGACTTGGAGGGAGTTAACTACGAGGATCTTAGTAAGGATGTCGAATTTGAAGAACCTTCTCCGGCCGTGGTGAAGTCAACCGCTCAGATGGATCAACCACTCGAGCTACCACACGAACGACGACGAAGAGAGCACGAAGAGTATAAGAAGAAGAGAGATGAAGATCCGGCATTTGTACCAAATAGGGGAGCTTTCTTCATGCACGACCATCGTCATTCTGGGCCTGCGGCCAATGGCTTCCGCCCATTTGGCAGAGGAAGAGGAGGCAGAGGCAGACCTGGAATTGGAGGTCCATTTGCACCATCCAAGTATGTTATCACTTTAATTTTTAAAACAAACCCTCGGATTCTAACTCATCTTAGCCAAATGCCCCATCCCTTCGAACCTACCGATGCTCCCTGGACTCACGATATGCATGAAGTCATAAGTGAACCAAGCCCTCGCAATTCCCAAGCACCTTATACAAACGGAGGGCCCAATATGTCTTCTCGAGTTTCCGTGAGCACTTCGAAATCCGCGCCTCCGAATCGAGCTTTATCAACAACGAAGCATATCGGAAATGTACAAATTCGGGTGCTATTGTCGACAATGGAAAAACCTGTTGTCTTCCCTGGCATTCCATGGAAGCAATATACTCGCCTTCCGGATCACCGCCCACCTCTTCGACGTGACAAGCCTGTTCGAATTTCGCTTCCCGACCATCCACCACGTTATATTTTCCCTGCCGTTGACAGGTCCTTCATATTTATACCTCGGGCAATGAGACCCAACCAGCAAGGCTTTGGTGGACGTGGCAGAGGCAGATCGGGATTGGGCTCTATTGGTGGCTATTCTCGACGTACGAGTGTCTTTGGTGGGAGTATGTACGGCAGTGCCTATAGCCCTAGCATTGCTATGAGCCGCCGTTCATCACTAGCTCGTGAGGTTAACAGAGAGAGCATTGTCTCACCAACGGGCTCAACCATGTCCCGACCACCAATGTCGATGGATCAATCAAGGCCTGTGGTAAGATTACCTCCGGCGAGTCAATCAACACAACCGCAAGAAGTTCAACCTACGGAGGTTGAACCTCAGAATGGTAATTCACAGGTATCTTCATCCATCGTTGAGATGCCACCCCCTCAAACTTATCCACTTCCTCAAAAGCCAACCTTCCGCGAAAACCGACCAAATGCAATTCCTATGCATCAACCTCGTCCTCAAAAGGCAGTGTCTGTGGCTGACATTGAGTCACCCGCTACAATGTCATTTAATCCTCCTCAACAACATCAGCAGCCTTTCCATCACCAAGTTCCGGTTCAAGTCAATGGAAATAACTACCAGCACGATGCCATGTTACATTCTCGAAATGCATCTTATCCAAGCCAGACGTCTACCGGTACTCCCTTATCACAGATCCCCGAACGTGCTATTCACGCTCAACCCTTTCAACCCAACCAATATCAACAAGCACCTCAAAACTTCTATTCACAACCATACCAGGTTATGCAACCTACCCAAGGATACTATTATCCACAAAACTTTAATCCAGCCATGCCACCTTCTGGAGGTGCGGCTCCGTTTATTCCAACGCAACCACAACAACAGCAACCGTCGTTCCCCCAGCAGGGTCAACAACCTGATGGCTCTCAACCTGGTGTTCAGAACCTGGTGGCGCAGGAGGTCAATGGCATGGTTTACTACTACGA
The DNA here is from genome assembly GCA_037952705.1 of Haplographium delicatum. Taxonomy (NCBI): domain Eukaryota; kingdom Fungi; phylum Ascomycota; class Leotiomycetes; order Helotiales; family Hyaloscyphaceae; genus Haplographium; species Haplographium delicatum. The sequence continues at coordinate 155,573 of JAPZPC010000045.1, forward strand.
TGCCACCCAAATCCCCGCAGTGGCAACTTTCCCAGCATACCAGGCCCCACAATCGTATCCAATGCAGCAAGTCGGTGGAGTGGTTGGGATAGGCGGAATGATGACCCCAAGTCCCGATGGATTTTATTATCCGCAAGCACCTCAAGGCGTAGTTTACTACCCCCAGTAATCCCGTGTGTTGGCTCACAACCTTTGTTATATTCTCCTTAATGCTTTCAGCGATCTTGTTAGGGCATCGGTTTCATTGTGCGTTTGGAAGCGTTGATACTTTTTTCTCCGTTGCACCTTTCTCCGTGAAAAAGATATCTATCGTCGATTATCATTGAAAGAAGGTGTTGGACGATCCTTTTGGTTTCTGGTCTTGTTCGATGTCATATTAGGGTATCGATCCGACTGGGGGAAGGATGGGCACCAGGTTTCGGGCGGGTGGCTACACGCTTTTCAGTTGCCTATTCATTTTTTAGTAACTCCTGTCTCTGGTTGCATGATGGCTGTCTTCACCATTGTTGTTTAAGAAAGATTCCTCTTAAGGCATTCGCTCCCCATCGACGCTTTTGACGCATGTGGCAAGTAGAGTAGTTGTAGTTAAATAGGAATAATCAAGGGATGGCATTGGTTAATCCAGTTTTGGGATTATAAAATTTTGCGTACGCCTGCTGCCTGCCAATGTGATCGTGAATGGCCTAGTTTAAGCATAATGTCTCAGGACCTGCTCGGTGTAGCCACCTAAGAGGATACGGCCTGGGACCTAACAAAACGGATCCCCGGCAGGTTAAAACATTGTCTTGAAGTTGTGGAGTATATCCCTCGGCTGTGATATATACTGCCCCTATAAGATCTGGCATTTAGAAACACCTCTGTACGACACAGCTCCTTATGGTTGACTAAGTCACCGGATCAACAACGGGGGTTAAGCAAAGTCACCGCAGATATAGAGCCGCCTACAGTACAGTCCTACAATTATAGCAACATCAAGCTATGCATTAATGTCAAGTAAGAGACTCCAGATTAATTCCGCAGCGCTCCTGTGAATAGGATCTCGTAAATTAACTGTGCGCGGCATCTTAAATGACCTTCCCTATCCTCACTCCCTCTGTGCCACCTCATTCACCTGATCCAACTCGGACATTCGCCTCCCGCCTGCCACACTCACATCTTACATCTCGTGACTCGGAGCTCTCTTCTTACCTTATCCGGCGACGAATGGCGAGTGGGCCGAGCGAGGTGTTGTAACCTCCTTCACCACAGCCCAACAACGTCCAACGTTTTTATAGCAAACCTCAATCTGCCCAGTAGATTTCACACATACCGTCGTACTGAAAGACAACCTGTCCTTCCTTGCCTCTTTTTCGCCTCATTCTAGGCCCTTCTCCTAGTTGATTTGTCGTGTGGGTTGGGTTGCGTATTTCGAGGGCAGCCTGTGTGGATCGAGGGATTAGAACTAGCGCCACGACGCCCGCTTATCGACCTCCAGGCACCTCTTCCACTCTCCCCTCTTCCTGCACCCTCTCCCCCATCCTCCTCCTCCTCTCCTCCATCCAACATCATTCTCTCTTCAACCCGAGATCTTCATCGTGATCCATTCGTGACATCTCCCTCCTTCGATTCCTCGAAGATCTTGAGAGTCTGAGTACACACCGGTTCGTTCTCCCGAACCTGAGACGCTTGTTGCACGTCACCGCTTGGGGAGCTCATGAACTGACACCGTCCAGCCTTGATCACAGCAGTCATGGCGTCGTCGTCAACACCTAACCAGGATACTCTGGTCACTCTGAAGATCAATATTGAGGGCAGCAACCGTCGATTCAAGCTTCCTCTTCGTGATCTCGGTGCCAGCACTCTTCCAGATAAGGTATGTCCTGATTCCAGCCCGCTCCGTCATATGAGGCTCGCAGCCTGACGACATGTCTTTACAACTCGGCTTCACAATGTTGCCTAGTTGTGTGTTTAATTGATCACAATGCTTACCGATTGTTTTTGGGCACATAGCTTCGATTCCTTCTCACTATCCCACCCACTTCCGAGGCCATCTTCGAACGTTATTCCGACAGTGCCGCCGCTTTCGTCGTCCTCGATCCGAATAATACTTCCGTATACAAGCAACTCTATCGTGCTGCCAAGGCCAAGCTCAAGCTTCGTCTAAAGGTCACCGTCAAGGATAAGGAGCCAGTTACGCCAAAGCCGGCCACGGTTGAGGATGAGGAACCCAGCCCAGTAAGCCCCGTCGAGCCAGAGCCCAGCTTCCAGAGTTTCGACGAGCCAGCGTCTACCTTAGTCCCGGAAGTATCACAAACACCAGAGGCCCCGTCAACTGTCAGCTATCCAGATACCACAGTCTATCCCTCTGTTGCAGAAATCCAACGTGGGTTCGAAGAGCTTCTCATCAACCAACCTCGTGCTACTCCTACCGTTATTCCCGCCATTGCCCCTTGCTGCACTCAATTCAAGCGAGAGGTCCCAAGAATGTTCCAATATAACGAGGTATCTCGCATGAATGATTGCTCGAGTACGGATATTCCGGTCACCCGTGGTACCGCGGCTCGTGATAAGTGGTTTGCAGAGTTGGCTGGCCTATCCGAGGAACGTGCTCGCAATGCTACGAATCCAGCACCACCCCCAGCCGTTGTCAAAGTTTTCTCCGTGTACTGCAACAACTGTGGCGAGTCAATTCCCGATGAGCACTTCCACTGCAGTACTTGCGACGACGGAGACTTCGATTTGTGCCAAAAATGTGTTAGTAACGGTGTTCTTTGCGGTGGCGAGGACCACTGGATGATCAAACGTTTCGTAAAGGATGGAAAGGTCATCAACAGCACAACAGAGACTATTGCACCAAAGGAGAAATCTCCCAAGGCAGAGCCCAGTTCCGCTGCTCAAGAAGACTTAGAGGTTCCTATTGCTACTCGCACTTGCAATTCTTGCATTCAAGGTGGGTTAACTCGAGCAGCCATACTTCTTCCAACTTCTAATGTATTAATTAGAACTTTCCGAGGAGAACTTTGTCACCTGCACTACCTGCCCAGATTACGATCTATGCATCCCATGCCATATTGGTTTGGAGCATGGCCATCACCCCAAGCACGCATTTGTACCCGCAGTCGAGGACATACATCTCAACTACGTTGCTCAAGCCCTGCTTGGTCCAGGCCGAAACACCGGCCACAACGCAGTCTGTGATGGATGTGATAAGGTATATTTATTCCTTAACATCTTGTAGTTCAAGGACTAATTATCGTGAATAGTACATCTATGGAGTCCGTCACAAGTGCCTCGATTGCCCCGACTGGGATTTCTGCTCCGACTGCGTTCCAAATGCCAGCTTCATTCATCCCTGCCACCGATTTGTTCCTATCTATGAGCCTCTCAATGACCTTGCCACCCTGTCTAGATCATATAGTAGTAGGGCCCGTCATCATGGCATCTACTGTGATGGCCCTCTTTGCAACCAGAACAATAATGGTCAATCGTATATCAAGGGCGATAGATACAAGTGCGCAGTTTGCCACGATACCGACTTCTGCGCTAGCTGCGAGGCCAGCCCTTCAAACCCACATAATAGAACTCATCCTCTCATCAAGTTCAAGACCCCTGTTCGTAACGTTAGTGTTACAACAATGGGCGATCATGAAGACGGCCAGCGCATGCCTGTTATGGGTGATCGCCGGGGCCGCACTACATCAACAGCTACTGAGACCACACCAGCCCAATCTGCAAATGCTGCAACCCAAGTCCAGACAGTCGCTGATCTTCAGCCAACCGAGACTGAGAATGCCAAAAACTTGACCGAAGTCGAGGCCGAGAAGGTTCCCGAGACCAAGGCTGAGGAAGCTAAGGAGCTTCCTGCAGCAGCAATCAAGGAAGAGCTTGTCGCTCACTTTGTTAGTGATGTTGTCACCGATGGCACTGTTCTCCCATCAAGCACTGTCTTTGAGCAGACTTGGTATCTCCGAAACGGAGGCACTACCTCCTGGCCTGCTGGCTGCAGCGTCAAGTTTGTTGGTGGTGATAACATGTGTGCGGTCGACCCTGAGCACCCAGCCAGTGTTCACGAACTTGTCTCAGCTGCCGAGAGTACTACTTGGTATACCGAAGTAGCTCCAGGTCAAGAGGTTGGATTCACAGTATTAATGAGAACTCCAAACCGTATCGGTAACTTCATCTCATACTGGCGTCTTACCGGCCCAGATGGCAACAAGTTTGGCCACAGACTATGGTGCGATGTGAACGTCAAGGAGCTTACCACAGTTGCCAAGGAGGAGCCCAAAGAGGAGCCCAAGGAAGTGGTCTCGGAATCCAAAGTCGAGGCCGAAGGAAGTCAAATGATCTTCCCCAAGCTTGAGAAGGAGTCCCCCGCCACTAGCATTCACGAGGAAGCCCAAGCTACTGAACCTGAAGCTCAGGAAGATCTTGATGAGTTCGAAGATTTCGTCGAGGAGACTCTCGATGACGATGAGACAGAAGACGGATTCATGACCGATGAAGAGTATGATATCCTTGATGCTAGCGACGAGGAATATCTCGCTCAGCAGGATAAGTCCGCCAGAAAGTAGAGGCAGCCTACCTGTGCAAATAATCACGTGGGACCATATCTTAGGGGTGGTGTGAAGGCGTAAAGATTGACAAAGCTTTGGATATGGTGCTGGAGGTTTCCTGGGTATTTTCGATTTTTCTTTGGCCTCCGTCTTTTGTTTTGCTTGTACGCTGAGTTTGCTTTTTCGATACTTTCTATTTTCCGCCACGAAAGGATTGGCCATGACTCGCTCCAAAAAAGGATTTTTTGGGGTGTGGTCGACATGGACTTCGCTCGGCTCTGTCGTGTATTGTATCTCCTCCTTCCTCCCCTTCCCCGCTTCAAGAACCCAATTCGCATCCGGTTTGCCCTGGCGCATTGCGAGGGAAAAGGGGAAAAAGGGAGTGTAGTCGAGAAACATTTACAAAAACAAAACGCACACACACACGAAACACGAACAAACAATTCGGATCTCTTCTCAATATGTTTCGGGATGGCTTGGTAGTAGCAAATTGATATATGCATTTCAATGACCCTTCTTCCCTTATTGCACGTGACCGATATCTATTTACTTCTTTGTGTGTCTGTGTAGATGTGACTTCCGGATTGGATACGTTGAATAACAAGCTTGTCGTATTACCATGGCTGTCAGATGATATGCCAATGCTGTCGTAGAGAGAGTGATCAATCTTGTAACTTTGTAACTTGAAAGGAAAAGTTACGCGGACAATTCACGTCACGAAGAAGGGTCATTATTTTGAAGCGTAAACGAATTTAGTGTGTTTCATCGGCACGAAACGGCTCTCATTCTCCATTCTTTCCTCCTTCTCTATCGCTACTCCTCCTCATACACTGACAGCAGCAGGCAATCCGTCTTGGTGATAGGCATGGAGCACCGATGAAGATGCCCCAGAGGCCCCCCATCCTACTGAAACCGATTGATCTAGGTACCTTCCTCCTCCAACAACCACTCCGTGTCGTAAACGGGCGGGGGTGGGTCAACGAGAGTTGGAGATGGATTAGGGTTTGGCGGAGCCTGGAATACCAATTAGTTTAAGAGTAGATAGAGAGGTGTACGAGACATACCATGCGAACGAAACCCTGCATTGAACTAGGGGCCTATATGATGATATCATTAGCAGTCTTCTTTCAAGATGACTATGAGAGGTTAAAGTGCGGGAACATTGAAGCCCATGATGATATTTAGGAATGAAAAAACTTGCTGTCGACCAAACACTCACTCCCCCTTGTACCCAGCTCTCCCAAACAGCTCGCAACACAGCAGGCGTCCCGAATTCTTTCTCTGTCCACTGCTGAATGGTGTTAGCTATATGATACGGATATCATTTATAGGATCAATCATTAGGTAGGCTTACAACAGATGGGAGAAACAGATCCTGGTCGTTTGCACCTTGAGGGAGAGGAACGTTGGGAGTTCGTTGTAGTTGATGTGTTCCCTCCCAATCCCGTCTAGTCCGGTTGTATCTTTGAAAGAGGCGGCCCATAGTCTCCACAACAAGCTGTTGTGGGGGAAAACCGTGTGGAGGACGTGGTTGTGGGCACCCAGTTAAGGAGCGGCAATATAGGGGCTCCAAGGGAGCCCCTTGTCTTGTCTCGTATGTTACCATTGCTGGCTATCCTTGGGTTTTTTGCGAGGTGTGTCGATACACACCTCAAGATTGAGAATTTTGATGATGCCAATAAGAGAAGGAGGGAAAAAACAAGCGAGGGCCGAAAGGGTATCGAACACCATACTCAAAACGTGACCTTTTTTCCTTGAGACTCGACAATACCACCTGTCAACCGAGGGGCATACGGCTGTCGATAATTGACTTTGGTTGGAGCCACTTTGGCCACTTCCACCGGAGTTTCTGAGGCTTCTGGAGCTTCATTACTTGCATTTTTTGTCCCGTCTTTGCCATATCGTTTCTTATATCGAACCTGGGCGTCTTCTGCGAATTCCATACGTAAGGCCCTGCCCTTGATCCTGTTGACCCACCACTTCCTCGTTTTCATTTTTGTCTTCTTCATCGACTTGTTAAGAAGCTGAGAATCAGATTCTTCTCCGTCACTATCACTATCCTCCTCGGACTCGGAAGCATCAGAAGCGTCTTCTTCGATACGGACGAATCCACGAACTGCATTCTCAGCTCCCTCTAGCTCCTCAAAGACAATCCAAGCATACCCCTTACATTTTCCGGAGTCTTCGAATGTTGCAACCTTGACATTGGAAATGGCCCCACACTTGTCGAAATGCTCCTTGAGGCTGTCTTCAGTGGTGTCGAAAGACAAGTTGCCTAGGAATACTCTCTTGCTTGGTGGTTTTCCGTCCTGTCTGCTCTCTTCCTTGGTCTTCTGAGGTCGTCCCTCGAAGGATTTATTATCTTTGATCAGAACACGTCGACCAGAAAGTAACTTTTCAGATAACTCCAGAGCTTTTGTAACAGCTTCCTCCGACGAAAAGTCGACATAGGCGTAGCCTTTATTGTGTACGACTTTTGCAAACTTCTTCTTTTCTTCGACTTTGTTGGCTGGTTTATCATCATTCGGTCCAGGCATATGAGCTCTGGTTATCATTTCCTCTGTAATATCTGAGTTGCTGACAAAGAAGGTACGCAAGTCTGCCTTTGAAACGTGATATGGCAAGTTGCCTATCCAAATACCATGCTCAGATCTTTTTTCGACATCGGCCTTCTTGGGCGGCTTTGCCGCAGGTTCAGGGGAAGATTCTGCACCAGATTTAGAAGGGGGAAGTGGCTTGCCCTTCTTCAGACGACGCAATGCCTTCTTAGAGGGGGGTTCAGGAGCTGTGACATCAACCTCAATTTCTACTACATCAATCTTCCGCTTCTTGGAGGGTTCCGTTTGAGAGGATTCTTCGGCAGTGGGACTTTCCATGGCGGAGATGTGATTTTCTACAGTATCTGAAGCAGATTCGTTTGCAGGTGGTAATGGCACTGGTGAAGTTTCTGCGAGTACCTCTGCTTTTCTTTTGGTGGATTTATCTTTCTTCGCAGTTGAGGATAGTTTCGAACTCTTTGACTTTTTGTTTAATTTGACTGCAGCTGTCTCCATCTCCATTGCTTCGTCGAAATCCGCTGACAGAAGAGGTTATGAGTTTGGGCAGACACCAGAGAGTCAAGCACACTTTCTATCAACGATATTGAGAGGCAGGTTCGTCTAAAGACAATACCGTTTGAAGACAGTCTGGAGCGACTGTTTGAATGAAGTCTCGTATGAAGGCAATTTTTCTCTGGGCCAGTCTCTCTCATAGGCTCTTTGAAAGTAGTGTGTGATGAGTGCTTGAGACGGATTTTGGTGTGAGATACACAACTTTGAGAAGAGTCTCGTCCAGTATTAACTTAGCAACACTCTCATGGAAAGTGGTTTCTTGAATAAGGGTGGAGGGGCATGGGCGTGCCCCACGTAGGGTATTGAGTTGAGATGTTGAAAGCTTGTGCAGAAGTCAAGAAGGAGGGGTATAGTGTTTATGGGGATGTCTCTTGTTGTCTATAATCAAATCAAGTTGCAACAATGAGATTTCAGAGATGTGGATGCGAGATCGGTTTGTGGATGGCTTCAAGAAGAATTATTTACTTTCTTTTCAAAAATATTCTAGGGACGTCGGAAGTTTAGCTACAGAGCTCCGGGTCTAACGGTATTAGGGATAGCATAATGCGCTAGTTAAAGAAAAAGGGTGCCGCTTTCTACTCAGTGGCTGCCGCTTTAAAATGAAGCTTGATGCGATGCCAGGAGTTGATGTTCAAATTGAAGACCACGCTGCGACATCTAAATCGGGTGGTCTTCGCTGAACTCAACACCCCGAAATATTCTTTAACCCCCATCAATAACCTAAATCCATGTGACCACTGGATGTGTTTGTCGTCAACACCTTCATAATCCACCACCATGGATCCTAAGGAAGAAGGCTCGGGACTCGACAGCGCAATGAACCATGAAGGAGAGCCATCGCAAGATACTATGGAAGAGGGGAAGCCGACCTACAAGTCTTTCAAGTAAGCTTTCCCCCAATTATGATCATTTCTCTGCCTTAGTCGCGCTTCCTACGTTTTCATCATGCAGCCGGCCCTCAAGAGCATCGCAACTACAGCCGGACACTTAGCTAACATGGCGCTCTAGGAAGAAGTATCGGAAGATGAGGATCAAGTTCGACGATGCGATGCGCAGAAGTAATGAGTTGTATATGGAAGAGCAGCAGGCAAAGGAGACTGCCAAGAGATTGCGGCAACAAAACGAGTAAGCATTCTTAAGTCAACTCTTCAAGCTCAAACTGACCCCTTGTTCTCCAGTCAAATACTTGATCTCCTGCTCGATGTCAACGACTCTCCTCAAATTCCGGCAGATAAGCGCATCGATCTGTACAAGCCGGTCCCTGGCACGGCCATAGACGCGGTCGAACGTGTTCCACCCTTGGTCACTGCTGACGAACTCTCAAAGGTTGCAGGTGTCAGCGCAGCTGGTGGAAAAGCTCTCTACGATGATATACGCGAAAAGGTTAAAGAGAGAGATGAACTGAAACTCGACGCCCCAGGAGCCAAAGCGCTCTCATTCTTGATTGCAACTACACCCGCCCTCACTGCCTCTAACCCCAACGTGTCTCGCGAACTCCTCAAAAGTCTCGAACCTGAAGAAGGATATCCAGATTCTGTGGCATATATCACCCCCGACCAACTTGATGATTATCTCTACGACGTTGATGCTTCTCTTGGATCCGCTCCGCAGCTCCCCCCCAACTTCCAGAGCACTCCCCAGCCGGACATCACATTTGGCAATTTTCACAGCCCATATAACTGGCTTCGTCGAAATGTTCCGCAGATCTTCTTACAAGACGGCGAGAGCAGCGAGAAGTCCCATGGCAAGCCGGGCGCATTACGAGGAGCCGGAAAGAGAGCTAGCATTCCGGCACCCAGCAAACCCGATTCCCTAGAGTTTGTGGAAGAGGACGGTCTTGGCTACGATGCTACCCTTGGCGGGCCTGCACCGACCAAAGGCAAGAGAAAAAGGGACGACGGCGATGATGGTGGCTATCACCCCAAAGCAGGTCGGCTTGATGACTCAGGAAAGGTTAAGAAGCCGAGACAGGCCAGGAAGAAGAAGGGCGAAAACTCCGGGGAGACAAATTCAACTGGGCCTAAGAAGGGTAAGGGCAAGGCAAAGCTCTCTTCACCTCCACCTGATGCTCATCCTTTTGGGCCCATGTAATGTAATACTAAAAATTGGCGTTTTGAGTGGATACATGAAGGCGTTATCGGAGGGATCATCTGAAAGGGGGGATAAAGGCCTCTAAGGAAAGGACTGTAGACTATCACGGGAAGCATAGCAATGATTTTATTTCCAAGTTATGATAATGCCAAAACTTCCAGATTCTGATGGTCTTAATGCAATGATCTAAGTTTAATGCAGGATCTATATAAGAATACCATGCACGCAAATCAATGCTTACCAAGAAGAAGAAAACAGGACTCTCTGTACTCGCATCGCATGCATGAATATACAACAATGGCGCTCGTTCATTTACAGCTTCTGCTTTAAGAGGCTCTTCATCCTTCGCTCAACCGCATTCATATACTCCGTTGTGGTTACGTAGTCATCTCTTCCAGTCTTTCCGCACGCTAATGCTAAATCCTTCGTCATAATGCCGTCGATATCAACCGTGTCAATGCAAGCTTTTTCCAAACTTTCCGCAAATGCAACAACTTCTGGAGTATTATCCAGGGTTCCTCGTTGCACTAGGCCTCGTGTCCAGGCAAAAATGGAGGCAATTGGGTTAGTGGATGTCTCCTTGCCCTTTTGGTGCTCGCGGTAATGGCGAGTGACTGTTCCATGGGCGGCTTCAGATTCAAAAGTTTTGCCGTCAGGGGTGATGAGTACGGAAGTCATGAGACCAAGAGAGCCGAAACCTTGGGCGACAACATCAGATTGGACGTCTCCGTCGTAGTCTACCTGGAATTAGCTGCTGCTTTGTGATGGAAGAGGGGAAAGCAACTTACTTTTCAAAGCCATAATATAACCGCCTGAGCTCTTCATCATCTGCGCAACCATATCATCAATAAGTCTATGCTCATACCATATCTTTTTCTCTTCGAACTCCTTCTTGTAGGTTGCCTGGTATATCTCCTCGAAGATGTCCTTGAAGCGGCCGTCATATTTTTTGAGAATGGTATTCTTGGTGCTCATGTAGAGGGGTAAGGACTTGCTTAATGCAAGCTTGAAACTGGCATGAGCAAAGCCCTCAATGGATTCGTCGGTATTATATTGTGTTTGAGCAACCCCACCCCCATTTTTGAATTCGAAAACTTCAATTTCTTCGGGCTTCCCCCCAGCAGGAGTAAAAACCATCTTGAGTGTTCCATTGCCCTTGACAACCATATCCTTTGCACGGTATTGGTCTCCGAATGCATGACGCCCGATAATGATGGGTTTCTTCCAGCCTGGGACAAGTCGTGGGATTCGAGGAATAACAATGGGTTCTCTAAACACGGTACCTCCAAGAGCATTTCGAATTGTGCCATTGGGAGACAGCCACACTATGTTCTTATTAATATTGTTTACAACGAATGAGATTTGGGAGCATACTCTGCTTCAGGTTGAATTCTTTAACTCTAGCCTCATCTGGAGTGATAGTTGCACATTTCACACCAACAGAGTATTTTTTGATCGCCTCCGCCGAGTCAATGGTGACTTGATCGTTGGTCTCGTCTCTGTACTCGAGCCCTAAGTCGTAGTACTTCAGGTCGATATCCAAGTATGGGTGAATAAATTTGTCCTTGATATCCTTCCAGATAATTCTAGTCATCTCATCACCATCCAGCTCCACCACCGGATTCTTGACCTTGATCTTCCTGAAGGTGGTCATGTTGCGCGAATGTATGAAGGCTGCGCCTAAGCGGGCAGATGTTCTGCTCGAGACAGGAGTATAGGTCGGCACTCTTCTAGGTTGGTAGAGCGTTTTGCTCAGGATGCGCGACAACGGTACCCGAGATCCGTTCATCGTGAAGGAATAGGACTGATTTCGGTATCGGTATAACTGGTGGTTTGGAGGGAATGGGTTAGCCGTCTAGTTGTTTGCGTATCCGAGGTAGAATGTGGGGAGGACGGGAGAGCGAGAACAGAGAAGTTGGACGTGGGAAACACTTTAGCCGGCGAGCGGACCTCCAGGATTGAGGCTCCAGAGGCGGCTCTTTGGAAACACGCCTGATGAAGGAAGGGAAATATTCACATCTTATCAGAGCGTTTCACATTCGCCGAAATAAAACGGTGATTGACTTTGTAAAAGCCATGTCAGAAGACCATCCAGGTTATCCGAGGGCGGAGAGAGAGGTGGGATGTGTAACCGTAACTCCACATTATTCATGACTCGGCCGTCGTTATCCGCTCCGACTCCTGGGTCTCACGGCAGGATCCATGATCGAACCAAGGCAAGAGATGAAACTTTACCACTGGCCATAGGTTCCATATCCTTCTTCGGCTTCTACGCTTCTACATCGACTTCTAGCGTGCAGCGCATGATTAAGCGGCATGAGGCTAGAGGGAGTTGCGTTCCTGATCTAAAGAAAACATAGAATTATATTATATTTATCCCCGGTTTAAATCTAGTTCTCCCTCCCAGTCGCTAGACCTTGCCTATCATCACTTAGGTAAGATACCGATCTATATTTACTTGGGAAGGATTTCAGAGACGTCGAACGGCGGTTTGAAGTCATCACGTGAGAACTGGCCCTCTTGGATGAGCCAAGAATTAAAACTCGATATCCAATCAGAATCATTAATTCTAGGCCAATCTCGCCCGGCGGTTTACTTAGGCAAAGGAGAAGGAGTGGAGATTGAACTGATAAAATTTGTATTAAAGAATATCTCGGTAAGAAATACCACTGTTACTCATGAACGACCTAATAAAACAGATTCGTTACATTGCCCATCATTCCGTCGTGGTCTTGTTGCTACCTATAATCGAATCTTGCTGAAATGCACGACATATGCTTACCTCCTCTTACATAACCTAACACCCATACCCCATACCGATACTCATACCCATAAACTCCCGACACAGTAGGAAGAACTAATTGATGATGAAAAGGGAAGAGATAAGACAAGCGGAAGAAAAGAAAGGAGGAAAAGAGGAGTAAAATAAGAGAAAAGAAAAGAAAAAACCCTTATTCTTCCTTTTTCGTTCGCCGTGTACCATGTATCCCAACCTGTCCCCAGATCACCAAAAATTCGAGGTAGTTGAAACCTCGAATCATGACCCATAAGAAGCCCCCAAAAAGACAATTGATGCACCCGGCCCATGATCCACTCTTGAAACGCCAATTCTGTCGGTCCACCACCCAACTCCAACTCCAAATATTAGTTGAATCCAACTCGAACATGCAGTCATAGTCCTAAATACTCCAGGTATCGACTATCCATGACTGCATACAACATTCTAATTGTAACCTTACACCCCACTTTAATTCTCGTTATTCAGGACATGAGGCAAGCTATCACAACGATAGCAGGCCTCCCATTGGTTGTTATACGCATTTAAGATGTATCCAGATCCATCGCAAATGCTGCAAGTGTATTGGGAAACAGATGTGTTAAAGTCTGCCCCGATATCTTCCTCGTCCACTATAATATCGTTCTCATCCATTGTAACATCACCATCTTGAGGAGCAAATTTCTGACGAATAGCGATACGATCCGGTTCACAAGCCAGATGACAAGTTGAGCAGTTCCAGCCATCTCTCCCGGAATGCTTCTTGACGAGGCAGCGTGGGCACCTCCAATTCTGCCAGTTTCTCTTATTAATATTTCTCTCTTCCCACCAGGCAGTTTCTTGTTTGGCTGAGAGAGGCTTCTTCTTCTTATCATTCTTGCCTCCTTTAGCAGATCTTATATCTTCTTTGTGAAAGTCTCTTAAGTGATCTCTAAAATGATCTTTTCTTGTGAAATGTTCATGAGACCTGACACACTTAGAGTAGTCGCATGGAAAGTGATCTTTCTCCTCATCTGATGCGTGGAAATTCTTGTAGTGCCTTTCAAGGTCGGCAGAGCGAATGAAAACTTTCGTCTTTCCATGACAAGTACCAGGGTACTGGCAAGGATGCACGCCCTTTTGGGGGTTTCTGTGAGAGGTCAGTAAATGCTTATATCACTACACGATGAGGGCTTACTCTGGAGAATCTAGATATACCCTCAACGGCGTCTGCGCGGTAATCGTCCATTGTGGAAGTAGTTCGAAATACGGCTCTTTTCCTTTCTTAACTCTGAACTTGTAGAGATTCAGGAGCTGAGTATCCGCAGACCAGTCAAGGCTGAGAGGGGTATGCCTCTTGGAGTCTTGATATTCATGATATGGAAAGGACTGCGAGCTGGGTGATGATTCCACAAGTTGTCCGTGTGAGGCAAGTGGGCTGCTACCGTGTTCATATCCGTTTGGTGAGGTTGCCTCGTAAGACATAGTAGTAGCCGCTGATGAGGCCCAGGTCTGATCTGAGTAGCTGGATACCATACTGCTTCTGCTTCCGTTAGAGAGGTCCCGGCCCATGCTTACACCCCCCTTTGGCAAAATTTGATGGTTGGGAATCATGTCCTGTGGAAAGAGATACTCTTCTTCCTCGTCTTGGTGAAACACAGCACTATAGTGGAAATTGGAATTATGGTCCATGGTGAACGGTTCTGTGTTCCCGCAGTGTAATATAAGAATCCGGGTCTTACAATAGAGACCTATCGAAGGTTAGGACTCGTTTGCTCAATACTGGTTGAGAGTATGCTCACTGTAGAGAGAAGACTTTAATTGTAATAGAAAAGGAAGGTTTTAGTTCAATTGTCAAATTAAAGGAATGGTAAGTTCTTGATGGGAATCCACGAGGATCCTGTGGTTCAACGAGGGATCAGCACACACTATAAGTCAAACTTATGGTTCAGTTTCCTCCTCTATAGTTGCAGAAGCAGATATGCGTGTGACAGTAGACATACATGGATCAAGGGAACTAATTATTATCTCGGTCTAAGAAAGTTCAAGCGAGGCGAGAGATGGTAATTTCTCCGATTGATGTACGTTCGAGGGAGGAAGAATAAGAATCCCAGCATGTCCAGTGGTTTTTAGAGCCTTAAATCAGATCCTTGATATGAATGGTGAAGGAATGCCCCACTAAAGGCTTGGAAATGTGAACTCTGTGCATTGCGTGTTGGGCTAATATTACCTAGTTGGTACACCGAGCGAGATATTGGTTTAAGCTTGCGGAATATTTCAACTGGCCAAATTCAATGAGCCGAGCTCTGGAGCCTCTTTTGCAGTTATCAATAATAGCGGTAGTAATAAAAATGCCTCAGAGCCTCGCATTTGTGTGACCACGTTCAAGGGAATAAGTAGCAACCATCAAGCCGACTATTACGACGCCTGACAGCCTTGCCGGGGCTTACAGAGTCTACGAGCCATATGGGATCCGACCCGTTCTCGCCAACGGTTGGGCTGATAGAGGGGCTGTTTTCTGTCGTCAATTATGGCCTCGCTTTTGTCTGAAACGGATTCATCGGCGGGATGAAGTTGCGGTCTGAAGTAGGTCACGACAGCAAATCGGGCACACCATGCTCTAATTGTAGAAGTATGTGCCGAGATTGGCCTGGGGGAACCGGGCGATAAAGTTCAGTACGTGACTGTTGCTGTCATTCCAGAAGGATTCTCGACGGCAGAGCTCAAGGATATTAAGGTCTATATCGTTTGAAGCGCCCAGCTTGGGGATCACCTATCGTAGAGAAATGCAAGAGATACATGAGCGGTGAAGTGTGTCGAATAGTGATTGGGGAGTATCAAGGCGATGAAGGTGCGTATTCTTGGAGGTGCGGGACGTTAGGCTGCCAGTTTGGCGGGGGGTTCGCCCTCCTTCGCCTCGTCGCCTCGTCGCCTCGTTCTGCGTGGAAGCTTTTGCTTTTTGATTGTGAGGCTGTCATGCGAGCAAAGAACCCCTGACTCGATTTGATGCACATCGCCCAATGGTTCAAAGTCCCTACAGCCGGTAGATGGCCACGTCGAAGGACGCCACTCATGCATGTGAAGAGGTAGAAGGCTGGGCGACGAAGGATGGTGTGGTGAGTGAGAAATCGGCACAAGGCCAGTGAGCGATTGGGTTTGGAAACACCGACCGATCGACCGACCGACAGACAGATAGACTCCTAACAACAATCAGTCACTGTATGCTTGATGGAGAATAGCAACCATGGGGAGCGTAGATGAACACAAGAAGTAGCTCTATGAGTCGTGGAAGAGCAGAGTGTCGTTGGAACGGACCAATGGCAGAAGGCTGCTTGGTAGGCCGCACCACGAGTACCGAGACAAGAGTCTTGAGAACTGCGACGGCGCTGCTAACGAAAAGCTCGGTAAGTACTGTTGATCAAGGCAACCAGAGCGTGCGGGCAAGGAAAAGACGGTCTGCAAAAACAGGCTGGGAACCTTATTTCCTCTTATACTTGGCCCTTTCACTACAAGCTTTGTAAACTTTACAGACATATAAGGAGTCGTTGGGCCGCTATGCAATGCACACATACCCAAGTTTCTGCAGTACTCTAGGCCCGCACTTCAGCGACCAGTCCGCCACAACCCATAAATTCCAATAACTCGGTTTGAAGCCTCAAACTAACAAATTCAATATTATATCCACTCTTACCCGCAACATTAATAACCAATTAGCGATGGGAGAAATTTGGGGGCCAGGTGCTGCCGTGAGCATTGTCACATATTACGGACCACTTAGTCTACGCGACTACATATCATTGGGCATTGCTGGCTGTTACAATGGTTGCTGGCCTCATATTCCCATTTCAGGGCAGCATTTGTGCACCAATGCCACGAAAGATAGGTAGTAAACGGGTGTTGGAGACATTCAAAGTGGGGAGATTCAAAACATCTTGATCAGATGTGTAGTTTTGTTTGCTAATTAAGCTGGCAAACACAATTCATCTCAGTCGTACAACAGTCAGAGCAATTCCATGCACCAACCTGAATCCTAACTCAGATATACCATTGATGCCTGTTCTTACTCAT
Source organism: Haplographium delicatum (assembly GCA_037952705.1). Classification (NCBI taxonomy): domain Eukaryota; kingdom Fungi; phylum Ascomycota; class Leotiomycetes; order Helotiales; family Hyaloscyphaceae; genus Haplographium; species Haplographium delicatum. The sequence goes on from JAPZPC010000045.1 coordinate 172,129, forward strand.
ACATCGTCTTCCAAAAACTTGTAGGCAAACTTGAAATCTGCTTTGCGTCGATTCATCCTACGGAGAAGGGGAAAGTCAGCAATGCTCATGCCATGTGGGAGGAAAAGGATCATAAAAAAAATGCAAAGCATCAATTGAAGGATTCTCCGGGAGTTCAGCATGAATGTCGAAGAAGAATATTATTCTCCTCTGAGTATTCGTAATAGTTTCGTATTTAAAAGGAATCCCGGGGTTTTTAAAGATAGATGAGACATACCAAGTGCTCTCATAGTCAAAGAAACGATATGTCCCCTGCTCGTATTCTTCCGTGATTGTCTTGGGTTCCTCATGCCGTTGGAACCATGTTTGGTATTGTTTATGGAATCTCCAGCTCTGGTCTTTTAAAGCCTTAGCAGCGAGATATTGTTGATAAGTCTCCTGCTTATAGTAGAAGACGTAGAAGAGGGTATCTGCGTCGATACGTGTATATAATCGAGGGTCGTCAAAAACGGGATCCACTTCTTGAGGATAATATGAAGGTGTCCGAATCGGGTTCTTTGGCTTATAATTTCTTGGAGCTGCGACATCAAACGTATCTGGAGAGCCTGTTAAGGATGCCGTGAGCATTCTTTGGGATGATTGAGAAGGTGCAGTGGTGGGACGCCGTTGAGTTGCCTCGAAAGATTGGAGCAGATCTTGAAGTCCCGAGGGAAGATGATATATAGATTCATCTGGATCTTCGGCTACAACATTTTTAACACCATTTTTTACGCCATTAGCTTGCGGGGGTTGCGCTTCTTCATATTAGCGTGGTACTTAAAATGCAATTACAAAATACAGACCTTTTGAGCCTTCGCCCACCGAGTCTGTTAAGACTGGAGTTTTACTCGACGATGTCCGCGAAAGCACTGGCCTCAGATTTTCCACTCGTTCAGCGCCTAGAGGTTGAGTGGCACTGCCAGTGGGGACTGCACTTGACTGGCTTAATGCAGGCGATTTTGTTTGTGAACTGGAGGTGCTATCAGATACAGCAGTAGCAGTTGGAACACTAGCTCTGGTGACAGGCGGTTGACTGGTAATTGAGGGTTGGGAATGTACGGCCGTAGGCGATGCAGTGACACTGGGTGTCCTTCCGGTGTGGGAGGGTAATGGTGGATGTGCTACGGACGTGCCGGGAGGTGGAAGAGCCTCAGGAGGAGGGGGTAAGGGAGCAATAGCCAGGTTAGTCTTCTCACTTGCTGCCGCAGCCGCAGCCGCAGATGCATATTTGAGAGTTTCCCCTGGTGCTCTCGTCGGTACGGCAGCTGGCTTCATCATGTTGCTTGAGCCGTTGATATTGGATGAAGGATTATGGAGGGTCGCTAATGTTGGAAGAGGACTCTTCATCTGTGTTGAGGGCCTCCGTGCTGCAGCAACAGGAGGCTCTGGTTGGGCTTTTGACTTCCCACTTGATAAGCTTCCTGATCGTGTATCTGTGTCAGGAGCTTCCTCCTGTATTGACTGCGCATCTTGTGAAGACACCCGGTCATTATCGTTGATCATGCCGTAGTTGTCCTCCTCCTCTTGGAGATTAAGGTCATCGTACATCTCGTCATCCTCCATAAAATCGTCGTTCATCCCGTCCGAGACGTAATACCTGATGGTCTCTTCTAGATCATTGACTTGCTCCGTCTCCACTCCTCCATTTTCCAGCGAACGTTTAATAAGCTCTAACTTTCCTTGGTGCCATTTATGCCTTTCTGTTATCCGCTCGATCTCGGCAATCCGATCTGCTTTGCTTGAGTGAAGTTTTCCCTTCTTCATGGTGGCTTGTATCGACTCCCCCTCAGCCTCCATTGTTTCTATTTGCCGTTCTAGTTCGTCGACCATATTGCCCAGAAAATCGCAAGCTTCCATCTTCGCTCGTTCTTTGGGGTCCAACTTGGCCGCCGCTGATAAACCCTCTTTCGAGTACGCTTTCGTTTTCATAGCCTTTTCGACAGCTTTGAATTTCTCCATTTGCTGTGTCTTATTAGGCACCACCGTTAATTACTAGGTCATGACGTACCGTTTCGATCAGTTTCCGATGCTCTAGCAACGGACCTTTGTCTTTGATATCATTGCTGGCAGCCCATGTCTTGATCTGGTCGCGAAGCCTTTGCAGCTTTTTTATCTCCCGTTTAAGATTATCTTCCAACTTCTCCTTCTGAGCAGGATTTGTAGACTGCTCGATCTTTTCGTATATGGCTTCGAATTCGGCGACACCCTCTGTGACCTTCTTGAAGCACTTGTCGACTTCCTGTTGGAGCTTTCGTGCGGCCATTGTCCTTCTGGTAAAAGGACCGTGTATAATTCTCGTGTGGTGTTGGGTGTTGGGTACTGTATTAACCGGTCTAGCTTTGATTGTTGACTTGATGACCCCATACGCGATATGAAGTATGTCTAGGCACGCGCTGTGCGGTCGAAATGGTAATATAAGAGATCTGACAGAGGTCTCGTTCACGATGCGAAAGGTCACCAACGCGAGCCGGGATTTTAGCTGCCTCTCTTGGCCGGATCACATTGGCTCGCTTGTATCCTTGGTGATACTCCTGCAGCCTTAAAAAGCGTGGGGCACCCTCACTCATATTTACAGTCATACTCATTCTTACAATCAAAGGTTTCTTCGATACTGCCGGCCTCTAATGCGATTTATTATTTAAAGATCCCGCCTATTTTCGTTTTCTTAATATATCCCTGTCTCATCCTCTAATTCAGTACAATACGGTGACACTAGCCGTAAATAGGGGCTCAAAATCGTATTACACAGAACTATTATTCATTCTAAATCAAGTTTGCTGTTTGCTTTCTCCCTTAGAAACTTTGCGTTTGTGCTTGACGACTTGGAGCACAACCTTTATTATCTCTTCTAATACCGGATGACTGGGTTTCCGAAATTTAATAGTAGTTGATTACTCCGTTTATTAAGCGCCCGTCCCATCCATAATGAAAGGTAAGTCATAGTCAACATATTTTCCTGATGTCCACTAAAACACGATTAGCAATCCTTCAGCGAGTATTGTCGGCTTCTGTCACAGTTGATAAGCAGCTAGTCTCCTCAATTGGAAAGGGAATCCTAGTCTTTGCCGCTGTGGCACCTGGAGATACAGAGAAGGATGCGGATACATTGGCTTCGAAGATCTTGAAGATGCGACTCTGGGATGATGATGCCGGTGGACGAGTATAGAGACACTCCATCTATACATAATTGATTCCATGCTGATGCTCACAATTTGGTAGTGGAAACAAAATGTTGGAGAAATTGGTGGAGAGATTTTATGTGGTATGTGTAAGAAGTCAACATCCAGTTCGCCAGCTCATATGCTTATGCAGTCTCCCAATTTACATTGCTTGCATCGACAAAGAAAGGAAGCAAGCCAGATTTCCACGGAGCTCTTGGAGGAGATCGAGCCAAGGAGCTGTACCACATTTTCGTGTCTAAGGTGCAGCAAGGCTATCAGGCCGAGAGGGTTAAAGAAGGAGTTTTTCAAGCCATGATGGTAAGGATGGCCTTATTACCATCAGATATTAGTTAATAATAAGTACAGGAAGTAGCTCTGGTAAATGATGGCCCTGTAAGTATGACTCCATCATGAAGTAGCTCGGCCATTGACAACTTTAGGTTACGCTGGAAATGTCCGTTGGTCCCAGCGGAGATATATAATCGAAGAATTGGACGGAGCTCTCGCTGGCTTAGTAGCCAAAATTCGTGATCACCACCGGCTAGCCATATGATATTGCACGAATTTGCTATTCACTTCATCTAAGAGATTAAAGCAGCACGTGACAATTTAATACGAAACGTCACGATACGCTGATGAAGCTTCTGACTTTTAAACTAGTCTCATTAAGAGCTTTCAAGTTTATAGAATGTATAATAGCGCTTTGAGTTTCTACCAGAATAGGTTGAAGAAATCTATGAACTTTCAACTTAACTTGTCATGTGATTGCTCCTGCCTGCAGCTGCAGGCTGCTATCGGAGCGGGAAAACTTGAGCTCCGTGTTTGCTAAACAGACAAACTCCCACCAACTAGAATGTTCTAACCCACAAGGCTGACCTTAATTCCTGCCCACACTTTCCTCGAGTTCTTGGAAAACGACAAACGACTTTTACACAACCTCTACAACAACTCGACTCAACATGACCGAAGAAAAGAAGCGCAGCAGGGTATTTTTTGACATCTCAATTGGCGGCAAGAAGGAGGGCCGTATCAGCTTCGAACTCTACGACGATGTTGTCCCCAAGACAGCAGAGAACTTTCGAGCTCTCTGCACGGGTGAGAAGGGTGTAGGCAAGGCCGGAAAGACACTCTCTTTCAAAGGATCCATCTTCCACCGAGTCATCAAGCAGTTCATGATTCAAGGTGGTGATTTCACAGCTGGAAATGGAACTGGTGGAGAGTCTATTTATGGTACTAAGTTTGATGATGAGAACTTCGACCTCAAACATGAAAAGCCGTTCTTGCTCTCCATGGCCAATGCTGGGCCAGGTAAGTACAATTTGAGATTTTGACTAGTTCGGATTTTTCATTACAGCCCTGACTTTTTATTTTAAATAGGCACCAATGGATCTCAATTCTTCGTTACCACTGTTCCAACCCCACACCTTGACGGAAAGCACGTCGTCTTCGGCGAAGTCCTGAATGGTAAATCAATCGTCCGCAAGATTGAAAACCTCCCTACCCAGCCTGGTGATAAGCCTACCAAAGATGTAACCATCACCAACTGTGGTGAGCTCACTGGCGAAGAAGCTGAGGCGGCTGATCAAAAGGCTCCGGACTCCACTGGAGACCAATACGAAGACTTCCCCGAAGACCAAACTGGCACACTTTCTGCTACTGAAATCCTTAAAATTGTCACTGATCTGAAGGGCTTTGGAAATACGGCCTTTAAGGCCGGTGATCTTTCGTTGGGCTTAGATAAATACCAGAAGGGATTGAGATATCTAAACGAGGAACCTGATTTGGAGAAGGAACCACCGCAGACCAAGAAGACGATGGATTCTTTACGCTTCACCCTTAATTCCAATTCAGCATTGCTATCCAATAAGCTGAAGGACTACAGTGAGGGCCTAAGATCTGCCTCTGCCGCTCTCGAAGGGTCTGGTATCACCGAGACTGAGAAGGCCAAGGCGCTATATCGTCGTGCTATTGCGCAGATTGGATTAAAGGACGAGGACGCAGCTTTGGCTGACCTCGAAGAAGCCAACAAGCTGGTTCCAGGCGATGCAGCCGTTGTCAAAGAGCTGGCTGCAGTTAAAAAGACATCAGCCGAACGAGCAAAGAAGGAGAAGGCTGCGTACAGCAAGTTCTTCTCGTAAACCGCTGGCTTGGATAACTTACGAAATGGATGACGGATGGCGACAAGGTTTCATGCTAGGTCTCTTCAAGTGCACGGTGGTGGAAAATAAAAATGGAGCAAAGTAGGCGTTGACTTTTAAAGACTTGGTGATTTGCTGCGCGATAGTCATACCTATATCCATGCTCGCTGAATTGCAAATGAAGAAGTGGTATAAACTTTCAAAACTGCTCCATCCTCCGTATCCATGCTACCCATATGTGCATTGTGAATGCCCAACCAACATGATGCTAAAAGCAACCCCTCCCCAAGCCTTCCCCACAAGACACCGCCCCTCTATAAAACACCTCTGAAAATGATTAAATCATGCCGCCAGTGTACGACGTTCCAGGACTACTGCCCTCGTCTTTATCTAAAGATCCAATAGTAGAAGATGTGTCGCCTTTCCCTTTCCTCCTCAACCCACTTAAGAAGCTTCGAGGAGCTTTGCCATTCCTGCTCTGGCCCCTACTGGGCGGGGTTCCATCCTCCGCAGAATCATAGGGCCTCTGGTTTTTATGATCTTTCCCGAATTTGGATTCCCAAAAACTCTGTCTGTCTCTCCTTTCTTTGCTGCCTATATCACTACCTGCAGATCCAGGAGCCCGCTCGCCAACGCTAATTGTAGCTGAGTACTCAGTCCACAGTGGATTATGGAGTTCTGCCTCTGGATTTGTGGCATCATTTAAAGTAGAGCTTTGAAGATTCTCGACAATTTCTTCCCATTGCAATGACAACTGGTCCGCAGTCGGCTCGCTCTGTTCCGCTTTGAGGAGACAATCATCTGTCCGTCGTTGGAGATCTATGCATAACTGGTTGAAATCTAACAGATCGCCCTCGAGCCCCTGGGGCGCCATGTACTGGTTTGTTGCATCTAGCCACAATTTCACCAGTGCAGAAAAGTTACGAGCGTGGTCAATGAGGTATGGTAGGGACGGAAACCCTTCTCTTGATGTCGGAGGTAGTCTTGCAAGGATGGTTATAGGCGTAGAATATGATGCAGGAAGTGCAAAAGTGTTGCGCTCGGCGGGTATCGCGCATATTGTGTCTAGGAAATCTTTGACTCCTTGTCGATGGCCTGTAAGGAAACGATTCATGGGTTCCATCCAAGCTTCCTTCTGGCCGAAATTCGAGAGATTCGCTAAGGCCTGCAAACTTTTTGCGATCAAAGTAAGAGTTCGCTGAGCTTTTGGTTGAGGGTGATCTCGTAACAAGCCAAATAGTTTGGGGTTCAGAAGGGCTGGGCAGAAAAAGCGTAAAAACAGGAAACCTGAGATACTGGTATATGCCACAGTACGGAGAAAATCACCATAACGATCTTCCGCGACTGCCCGAACGTACTTCAAGATTTGACGTAGCTCCGCAGGGCACCGATTTGCAGATCCGGAAATGCTCTCCCAGACATCTGTTGTCAATGAAATTAGAAGAGTCCAATTCTTGTTGATATCTTCGGTGTTTGTTCGAGATGGATCAACCTCGCAATCAGGGTTAAGGTTGTTGATTTCCAGAATCTTCTCGGCCAAAACTTCCTCGAGGTACTCTTTTCCAAGTCGCCTCATATGGAAATCTAGAGCCTGGGTTAAGAGTGAGTTGCCCCTAAATAATAAATTTGCTTCTCCTTGAAGAGATTTTCCCATATCTCGAACCGTCTGCTCTCGGTCACTATTGGAACCGAAAGACTCGTTTGAACCTATGCGCCTACTCCACCTAAGCCGACGGACTGGCGTTTCTTTGCCCAACCCATCTATCTCGTCTTCAACCAGTGCCGTGAGCCATTCCCCAGCATGCCCAGACACCTGGAAAATATTCATTAGTATCTCTGATAACGGTCTTAGAGATGTTGGTATGACTTGAGCGATTTGGACTGTCAAACCGCTTCCGAAATTATGTAGAAGCTCCGAGATCGGTTGATAATCCTTGGCTAGAAGGATGACAAGTTCATCATGTCGTATCTTCAGAAGTATTTCTCCAAATGGCTCTTGTTGATCGTCCAAGATTGGCCACCAAGCCTCGCAGTCTCTACCACGCTCAAGTTTTTCGACAGATATATCGACAGTTCCACAAATGGCTTCAACTGAGGGGCCTTGGTTATGAACACTTGAGGATGACAGGAATCCATGGCCCACAACACTTGGGTGTTCTATTTGTTTCAAGACAATCGATAATCGCGGAAGGTGAGAAGGCAAATCCAAAAACTCACTGTCCTCTCTCCAGAAAGGATTTCTAGTCTCCGTTCTCGTAATAGTCCTGGCCCGGATCTCACCATCAAGAACAACCTCTGCAAAGTAGTCGCCGATAGACAGGTCTTGCTCTTGCTTCAAAGATTTGCCTAGTTGGGGGCCCTCAGTCTTCGGATGGGGTTTGCGAATCTTAGCCTCAATTATTCGAAGCGACAGAGATTTTTCGATTCGAAACAAATCTTCAGTCGAAGTTTGATCTTCCAATACCCCCACTTCTTCGCTTTCATTGCCTCCAGTAGATGATTGTGGCCCATATATCTCTGGGATGGTGAAGGCACGTAAAAGACAGAACCACACTTCGTGAGTGAGCCGGGATTCCAAGGCGATATATACCGGCCGGAAAATAGACAACTGAGTAGAAGTTGAGGTATATTGTGGAAAGATTGCAATGCAATATTCCTCGTCTAAAACCGATCTATCCAGTCTTTGGATAGCACAACGTGATAATTGGGATAACTGTATGACAGACAACAAAGTAATATCGTTTTCTGTCAACAATTTAAACTCCCCATTGTCCTGGAGTATACACGACACTCTTCGCCAACCAGACCTAGACGAAGATCGTAGATCACGAGTAGAAGAGCGTCGCACAATAGCAGCTGGAGAAGAAGGAGCTCCTTTATCCCAGAGAAGCAGTTTGGCAACTTTGATAATATTCGCTCCTTTAGAGTTCCCACCACCATTAAAGCTTGAATCACGTTTCTGGAGACTTGGCTTCCTATCTGATACCGATCCCCCTCCTGCGGACCTAGGTGGGCTACCTGGTAGTGGTCCAGTCCGGATCTGCTGCCAGCACAACAGAGCTGCCAACCATCGATCATAATCCTCCTCATTCAATGGCAAGATATGTATTTCTATTCCAAGACTCCTGTTCGATAACTCTAGACATTCTGCTTGTCTCTCTATCGATTTGACCGGCTTTACCCGACATCCTCGGAGGTCCGAAATTATGGTAATCTGGAATTGCTCTTTGTCGTCATCTTCATATATCAACGACCCTTTAACATCATCAATATAACATATCCCAGAGTACCACAAACCATTTTCGATTGTTTGATACTCAACTCTCCCCTTCATTCGTCCACATGAAGTTTTCATTAACATTAAAATTTTGTTCGCATCTCCAGTTGACACGGGGAAGGGTAAAGAGTCCACTGAAGGAACGTCGCTCATAGCTAATAATGGCGACGTTGGTCGGGATGAACGCTTCACCAAACGTTTACCTTTTAGGGAATTAGACTTTGCGAGGGGAGGTGGGGTTGGCCGGTTGACAGAAGGGTACCCGAGTGAATTAGATGTATCAGAAACCAGCTGAGGTTGCACATCGTGGAACGAAGACGAAGTTGTTGAATGCACTGAACCGATGCGATGCCGGCTTTTCGACACTGTCGTAGAGGTCGACCGCTGGCGGTGAGGCTCATCCATTGTCCGAGTACGTGGTCGAGAGTGGAAGCTAACAGGCGGGCCTGCTCGACTTGCCTGGGGAGTTTCGTGGGAGTCCGTACCGTAGGAGTCGTCGAAAACCAGGCCCTGTCTACGATCCTTGGGTTTCTCTCCACCAACTATTGATCGTGGTGAGGCGTGTATTGAACTGTTCGGGATATAGGAGGGGTCGTCCCCATGTTCTTCTGGCTCTGGTGTAACTGTACGTATCGTGCTTTGTATGCCAGGCCGTACTCTCACGTTTGTAAGTGTGTCACTTGGCCTCTCCAAACTTCTGGCCAATGTCTCCGTCGCATTTCTCTGCCAGTCCTGCAATGCGCCATCCTTCCCGTGGGTTCCATTGTGAGATCTGCCGTCCATCCCGGGAGGTAGGATGCTCAACTGGCGATGCCTTCTCATCTATGTACGCTCATGTGTCGCCCATCCAACATCCACCCAGCCGTCGAGAGGAGGGTCCAGACAAGCCAGTCTCGAGGAGTCTGTCCCAAGCCAGAAGGTGATTCTTCGCAGATGTACCTCGAGCAGTAGCATCTGATATCTAGTTTTTCATATGGCAAGTGTAATGGAAAAGCGTAATTGGTCGTGCGTGATCTACGCAAATGGAATCGGACTGGCGCAAGTGGTAGGCAGCGGGGGAGGGGCGCAATGACAGTGGTATTTCTTCTTTTCGATTTGCACACGTTCTATGGTCGAGTGTCAATCAAATGCGCCTCAGGTCGTCCCAATGCCAATCCCGAATATCGATACCTCTTCATCCTAAACTTGAGCTCGATCCGGTGTAAAGCGTTGACCAGCACGGTTCTCCAGAAGGTTGAAGTGGACGGGGCTCCCTTTCGAGATATAAGATCCGCTCCTCCTAACGGTCAACAGCTGCAGAAGGGGAATGATGACCGGGAGCAGCAGAATGCAGATGCAGATGCGGAAGCAGGTGCAGTTGTAGTGGCATATGTGGTTGCAAACATTGTGGCAGCTTAAGAGCAACAATAAGGTGTCGGTTGTGGTTCAGGGCGTCGGCTACCGCGGTCATTTTTGGATCACACGCTTAGACTCTTAAGAGTGGCTCTTAATGCCCGTGGGTGCAATTTGCAGCACGGAGTACTGGTTTCGTCTGACCGCAAATCTGGGGCTGGAGCTTCTGGAATAATCCTTCTACACGGCTGCTAAATATTCGTGGTCTCACGTCTTACGGCCCGCAGCGGTCGATGGTAATCCTATCGTCCATTGTTTGGAGTCTCAAGTTCAAGCTTAAACTCAAGCTCAAGCACGAGCACAAGCTCTTAGGCTCATGCGTGCAGCTCCGCTCTCCGTAAATTTTCAACTCCCCGGGAACGCCATGTTCCTTTCAGCCCGTGGCTTCGTCACCATAATCTGGTGATCACCCAAAAAAACAAACAAATACTACTGTCCGCGTATCATCTCCGATCATCCCCCACAGTCCGGATATTTGGCTGTGAGTGTGGAATTAGGGCCCCTGTCAGCTTATCGGATGTGGGAGGAAAGGAAGTTGGAAGAATGGAAAATGCTGTTTATCAAGTCTCAAGGGCCCTGGCTGACGCTGACGCTGTGGCGAGGAGGATAACCCTAGCAGCGTTGAAGTCAGATGGGCCGCTGGGCTGCAATAAGGATTCTGGAAGGCTTGAACATGCTTGTTCATTTCAAGGGGCACGCAGTTTCAATGCAACGATAATGCGAACTCTCATTAAATCTTTCTGATCTCTGGGTTCTTCAGGAAAGCCATAAGCTGAAATGAGAATTCATAAGCTGACATGTTTGAATAACGATTCCCAAAATACAATCGTTCATCAGTCATAGAGACATTGGCCATTAACCAAAGCAAAAGCAAAGCAACCAGCCAACTCCAATGGCGAGCTTACAAGCCGACCCCCTAAGACAAGCTAAATCATGATCCTCAGCTCCAAATATCCATTCAATCCAATCCCAAAGCTCCCTGATATATAGCAATAAAGAAGTAAAACCAACAGTAAAACCACCTCCAATTCTTAGAAATCCAGCAGCTGCTCTATCGAAAGGATTTATCCGACAATCCGTCAGGGCTGGCCGGACTCATAGGTTGGCTTCTGAAGCCACTGAGATCTCCGCTGCCTGTCCTCCTCAACGCTTGGCTCATTGTCTCAATTGTCAATTCTCCTTGGTTCAGAGGAGGATGGGTAGAAATCGGACTCCCCAAAGGCTTTCTTGGCGACAATTCGAGACCTTTAACGGATGCCGATTTACTCGTCGGAGGAGAGGTACCGAAACCCTGTGACGAGACAGGAGATCGCACTGGTGAAGGTGATCTGTTATGTCCCGATGACAACGAACTCAAGCCTGCCACATAGATAGAATCTCTACTTCCTGCATGCTCTGCATGCTCAGATTGTACGATATCTGAAAACGAGATGAAACTCAACCGTCGGATATCAGTACTGTCTAGAACGCCATAATTTGATGCTGTGTCGTCTTTGTCTGGGTGAGATATAAGATCATCCGCCCACATTGCGCTTTGCTGCTCCATAGTTCCCATACCAGTCACGGTCAAGGCCGCTGGTTGATGGGAAGAGTGCATCACGATTTCGACAGTATCAGGATCAAGCTCATTGTTGGTAATAGCCTCAGATGAGGCATCCAACACAGGTGGTATATGGTTTTCAGTTTGAATGTGGGATGGGATTGCTGGCGAGTTGGGTACTGGAAGTGAGCTCTCCTGTACATCTCGCTCGAAAATTTGTGACCCGGCGGGCGATACAATACGGGGGGAAGACGAGTAGAGGTTTCGTTGTGGGGAATAGGATGGGTTATATGTATAATCGGGATTAGATCGAGGGGGAGAGGAGCTCTGAATCGGCACTCTTCGAGCAATCGGTTGTGCAATAGGTGTCATCGCATCACCAGTAATAGCAGCTGGTGCTGATTTTCCGGTCTTCGTTTTCATCTTATCATCATCTTTCTTCTTTCCAAACCCAAATAGCCTTCGCTTTCCACTTTTCCCACCTTCACCTAGCTTTTCGCTGACGTCCCCTTCCAAATCGCTGCTATCTGCTGACTGTGATACCGGCACGCTGACGGATTCCTGAAATCCTTCGCCAAGTAAGGGAACTTTTGGCGTGTTAGCTTGCTGCTGAGGGGCTGGTACTGGAGTGTTGGCGTGCAGAGTACTCGACTCAGAGGCGCTCATCGTGAAGAATAGCGACTCGCGGGTTAATTAAGGAGCAGTAGAGGACAGATTTGTAGTGTTTGATGATATGCTGGTATTTGTTAGTGGCGTTGTGCCTATAAAATTGTATTATAGGACACTTGCTTGTTTATGCGCCTTAATCTAGGAAACAAGGAGACTGTCCTCACGCGTTCAGGCTGACGTCTTATGTTTACCAGCTCGGAGTGAAGGAAGCGGGAGTGCCTAGAAATCTCGAGGAATTCGTGTCATCTTATGCGACTGGGAATTGGCGGTCAAGCAGTAGACGGGTGACTTATGAGTTGTCCTTTCGAACTTTAAGGATTCTCAATGCGCTCAAGATTGACGTTCCCTGTTGGATCTCATGACAGACGAGGTGCAGAAGAAGGCGGAGGGACGCGGCAGAGCCCGCTTCCGCCCCTGAGATATTACTAGTGTTTCTGCCTCAGGCGTGAGTTAACTGAAAACGTTCAAATATTTTGATAGATAGTTGTGATCCGCTCTTTCAGTCCTACTCGTCCTTCAACAATGGACTCCCATTTGATCTGCAGACCTCTCGTTAATCTCCTCTCATACCGGAGTCAGTGTTTATTTCCGCTAAATGCTGCTTCCCAACGCTACCAGTCCTCGAATCGCCGAACGAAGCAGCGTTTGAACGTCAAGCCAGACGAATCCTTTCTCATCTCCAACGGGTCGCCATCGCAAGACCATATCATCTTCAACCCTCCTTCTTCGGCTCCATCGGTCAGTCATACACCGATAAAGTTCCTTCCGAAAGAAGATAAACGCAGACAACTCTTTGAGTTGACGGCGAAAAATCTAAGCCAGAAACCAGCACAATTACCCCCTCCGATACGGAATTCTAGAAAAATTCCTCACCATCATCTGGGTGAGGAAGACATTGCAGAGATTCAGAGATTGAAGAGAGAAGAGCCGGAGCTATGGAACAATAAGAAGCTAGCGAGGAAATTCAACTGCTCAACTTTCTTCATCAGCATTTGTTTAAGTCAGTGTAAACGGGATGACACAATAGATAAGGTGGAGAAGCAAGCTAAAATGGAAGCTGTTAAAGCAAGATGGGGGCCAAGACGAAGGCAAGCAAGAGAAGATGCGGAAAAGAGATACCACCTGGCACTGGGAGGTGATTGATGGGCTACTCCAGTGCTTCTTCAGACGGTGCGAGCTGTTATTCATTCTAGAGCTCGAATTGGTCTTGCACCTACGGCCATTTCAAGCGTGTACAGAATCAAAAGGATAGACGGAAGTTCCAGGAAGTAAACCAGGAGGGTGTTTGTTCCAAGGCAGAACTCATTAAGAGATATTTCATTGTATTTGGAGGCATACAGCATCTGGTTGGCGAGGCGTTTAAGCAAGTGTAAGATTGTGTATGTATAAAGATACGTTGATAAATATCATCTCTCCAGTATTTGCTCTGTATCTCTATCGAATTATCATTCAAGCCTATCAACTTACTTTACCTTTCTTTTAAGGCACGGGGCAACTCGTATATATTCTCCCTCAAGAACAGACATTGCAAGTACAAAGCATCAATCTTTGTTAAGCAACGACGTTTCATCTACAAGATCCCTACGTCTTTAGATCCTTCTGCGAATCTTGGAAGGGCAATGGGATAAGAGCTGATAGGAGCCTACGCAGTCCCTATGATGGCGGAAAATAACTAGCCAGAGAGACATAGAAGCAGCCGATCCACGAGGACGAGATCATGCTGTATCAAGATGGAAGAGTCGGACAGGATAGTAAGTGACGCATCAGGCCATATTAGTTCATTTATACAACGTTTTCTCTTTGCTGTGACGCTCGGTGCATAACAACGTGAGCATCAACCCCCATTCCTTCTCCACCTTCATACTCCCAAAGATTTGTCTCCCTCATTTCAAAGTCAGTAAACCCATATTTCGCATACAATCCCCTTCCAGCTTTTGAGGCTCCAAGGACGGCTTGTAAACCCAAACCATCCACCTCATTGAGTCCGTCTTCCAGCAACTTAGTTCCAATTCCCATTCTTTGGTATTTTTGTGATACCACTAACACATTCAGCCCTTGGCATCATCAATGAAAAGTTCGTTAAGTCAAAAGCCAAGAAACAACTCACTGGCAAAATCCTTCCCCTCGGTACTTTTCAACATATCCTGATCAGCAGCCAGAAACACATCCTCGCAGAGCCTAACATTAGCACCAGGACCCCATATATTTCCTTCTTCAGCAGGAGCTGCCTTCTTCTCTTTGATTCCAGTTTCTATCTCTTTTTTATCGACTCCGTCTTCGTTTTCTTTATTTTCCCTTCCAACAATAAAACTCCAAGAAGCCGCTCCGATAATCTCTTCCTCACCTTCTTCATTCTTCATTACAGCTTTCACAACCTTAATCCGCTCCCCTTTTCCCTTGGGTTCTTCTGCAAACACTTTGGCGCGCAATGCGATGTTGGTCCCCGAGCCCCGTTGAGGACCAAATGCCACTATTGAGAATTCTTCATGATAGAAAACTGTACTTTCAAGGGTGGCGATAGAAAGGAAATCGCTAGGGAGAGCATTGGAAATAATAACGCTTGAGGTTGCCATTTCCTCAGTGGTCAGTTTTCCATGGAAAAAAAGCATATGTTGAAAGATGAGAATAGTGAAAACGATGTGAATAAAAATGAGATATAAGATATGTAGAAAAGTAGCACTTGCTTTATACTTCTAGTTTTGCCCGGATCGAGATTCTCAACATTTTCATTGAAAAAATGGATTCGAGATACTTTTCGAACGTCTTGCAGAGTGAGACCTTTGCTACTGCCGGTGAGTCATTGCCGAACCTTCTAATCTGTGGAATCCGGAAGTCTCTACTTGCGAACCGAGAGCGGATTTGGAAGGTGTTTACATCCGTAAGCAGCGCCGAGACGTGATGTGAGAACAGAAAATGCGCCCAAGTAGATTGAAAACGTCAACTGGCCGATTACATGAGCCGCTCAGAATCCAGCGGAAGAAAACTCTCAGGAAAAGAATGTCGGTGTTCAGGTGTTAGGTTGATATAGGATAGGGTATGGCAAAGTTCAAAATTCTACTTCAGGTTGTCTTGATTGCGTTCGTTGAGATGAGTATGGGCGTATGGATATAAGGGTTAACATAGTGAATCTCTGTTTATGATCCCCGTTCCTCGATACTTGAAGACAAAACCTTCCAGTCAACACCAACACCCCATCTCTCTCCTTCAATGACCGTTTGCCAAATTGGGCCTTTGATACCCACAATCTTCCCCAATTCAGCTCTACTTCCTTTCTGTAACCCCGTACTGGCACTCTCACCAGCAAGAATAACCTTTACTTCTGCAAACGTATCTGCAATATCCTCTCCTTCTATGGTCTGTATTTGCCGGCCCCTCACAAGTGTCATACCACTTCTGGTATCCCCGCTAACTTCATCGATCAAAAGCTTTAAGGGCCATGGATCATCCTGTCTCTGTGTTTGGGTTGGAGGAATCGCAGACTCGATATTAAATAGCCAGTCCCTAACTTCAGTAGCTAACCCACCTGGTACGTATTTTTGACCTCGCCTGTGAGGTGAGAACTGGTCAGGTAGAGGGTCTGTATTTGATTGTGCCTGCGTGTCCGGTTCTGGCGGTCGAAATCGAGGTGGTTTGAGAAAGGTACTTTGGTTGGGTCCGGATGGTGCAGGAGTGGAGGGGGGTAATGGAGTGGACAACAAGAACCGTGGGCCATTTGTAGAGATCGGGCGATGTTGCGGTGCTGGAGGGGATGAGAGGATTGGTAGAGAAGAAGAAAGAGTATCTTCTGCGTCACATTCTCCCTGATGCTTTTCTATATCTTTTTCTTCATAGTCTTGTTCGGGTGACAAAGAGAGTCGTCGACGTTTTATACTACGTTCTTCGATATTATATTCATCTTCAGAATCTCCAGAAAGGTATTCAGGGTCTAAGTTGATGTTTTCGGTCTCGATTGACTTTTGTATATCGAGTGCATCAGGAAGGTTATCATCTGCCGAACTTTGAATATTATCTTGCTCTTTGGTATTATTATTCGCTGGTGCTAAATAACGCGCCGCAGAAGGTGTAGCTCGAGGGTCATTTTGCGTCGGGGTAGGTCTGGGAGTTGATGGGAAGCTGAATCGTGGTGTAGCATTGAATTGTTGTGCCGTCGAGCGAGGGGCTTGCTCTTCTGCAAGTGGGGTCTTTCGAACCGTGCGCTGCTTCTTGATCACGAACCTATGGGGCGAAGGTGTCTCCAGAATCCATGATCAGAATAGACTCGAGATATAGAGGATATGAAGCTCACTATGGGTGGAGGAGGCATTTCAAAGCTGCATTTGGCAGACTTGGTTGGCTGATCAACAAAGGAAGATTGAGAAATCTAAACGGTCAAGCCATCATCATTCGATCCATACCCACCATCACGTACATTTTTATAAAGCACGCGTTCACATTCCGATTCATTGTGACAAGTGAAGGGGATGGAAAGTTATGGGATTTATATGTATCTATGTAAGTACCGATAGGGAGTAGCCCTTCCTTGCCTTCTAGCTAGAGGCTTAGGATTATAACATCAGGCCGACCGTCTCCGTTAATGTGCTAGGTCTCGCAAGACCCTTTCATTCCATTTAATTTGCAAATTCGATTTTTCAAGTTATTTCAAATGTCGCTTCTCCTCTATTTATTTACTTATTTATTTATTTATTGTGATCAAGCTGTTCATAAATTTTCCTGTAGTTTCAATACTTAGCGTCGAGAGGATTCCTCAATAACAGCATTCTCAGGAATTAGAATTTTTTATTATTCTCACGTAGCGCAATTTTATATGCCATGTATACAATCAAGGGAGCTAGCTATTCGCTTTGGCAGTACAGAGTAGAGCTAAACTTCTTGAAGAGCTTCCTCTAATACAGTGGCTGCATACTACCACGTGCGAATGGAAGATGGGGCTATATTTTTAATTCTACATTATATGTGCCATATATTCTAACAGGCAGGTCATTACTTGTTATGTTACAAGCAGGCTCATGCCGTGAGTCTCGAGCTGTTGCACCCAATCCCAAGATCTTGGCAGGCCCAGATCATGGTCATTCCATATCTTCTCGACAACACGATACGTTAAGTCGATATTGCCCAGTGAGCTCCATGACCTCAGTCTCCGAAAATGCGCCGATACTGCCTCTCGATCCTGGACTGTAATAGCCGCTGATCCAACTACAAAGAGCGGAAAAAGTAAACAAGCCATGACACCATCCCCAGATTTGATCTCTGACATTTCAACAGCTAATCTTTGCACAGCACTCTGAATTTTTTCATCCTCTTTACCATCAGGGTATACTATAGAAAAGAGCCAGATGAAAAGAGCCCATTGATAGAATTCACCTATTAAATTCTCTTCTCTCGAAAGGACCTCATTTGGCTTCCACCTTGCCAGATCTTCCCAGATTTCCACTGCTTTGCAAACGATGGTGCCATTGGGTTGAAGAGAGCTAGAGTCTGCTTCAGAACGCAACGAAGCGATTCTAAAGACGAAATCGATGAGCCCGTCTCGTACGCCAACCACACAAGGTCGTTGATCTGAAAGAATTTTTGGGCATTGGAATTGTGGCTTCGTTTTACGAAGTGAGGGCACAGTGACAGTCGCGAGAGAATCATGGTAAAGGAAGAATTCAAGTAAAAAAGGATCAATATCCGTTGTAGGTATCAGTTTCGATGTTGGATCTCCAACCAGCGTACAAGAGGTCAGAATATCACTAGCCATCTCTAGGTAGGTTCGCCATGAATCATCGCCTGTCCCTTCACATATTTCGTATATGCAAAGCAGCAGACAAGTCGCAAAAAGCCTCTCCTTTTCTTGCCTACTATATACTGGTTCCGACGAGGCCGTAGATTCCTTCAACAGTTGTATCCGATACTGCTGGGTCTGCACAACTTGCTTATGAAGCCGACTCCTTTCGAAGCTTAGTTCATCCTCGTTCTCAGCCACTTGAAGCTTGAGAAGATGTGACCCGGCTAAACATAAAAGCATGTCCATCACATTTTTGTCATTCAACGCCATTGGAAGTACGATTGAGTTCATCGGATTAGAATCACGGTTCGATGTCGTGAGAACATATGACATGACTTTCGTAAAATGGCAAAAGAGACGCCTGTGGAGGGGGGATTCGACTCCAGATATCAGAAAAGGAAGTTCCAGAGGCATGACATTATATCCCATCCGATTCTCACGTTCCGCAAGGGTCCATTCCCGCGGACTTCGACATTTAATCTTGCCTTGCGTGGCATTGCTATTGCTATTTTGGAGATTGTTGAAGGTAGGCTGTTTGTTACTCGGTCCCAATGAGAATTCTTCATCGCCTGTAGCATGAAATGGTTGCTCATATTGTTCAAAGAAAGACTCTAGCTCTTCTCCGATCTGATGTCCCACAGTAGGAGACACATCCTGATAAAAGGACGTTGGTGATTCATATGGAGACATGGACAGATTAGGCCATTGTGCGTAACCCAATTCATTCCCCTGGGTATCTCCTATAGCCGGTGGGTTTTGCGGGCTGGTCCACAGTGCACCAACACCTTTCGTATTTGTGCCTTTTCGAGCCGAAGTACGAGAGTCCCAGAATACTTGTTTAGGATAGCCTTCGCAGACGACGTTTGTTTTTTGGCAATTCAAACATATCGGCTTCCTCTCCTAGAGAGAGATTAGTTTCTATTATTTTGAGCAGGGCCTCCAAGCCAAAAAAAAAAAATTTATGGCCGACGCTGCATTTAGTGAAAAACCGAGGGAAGCTTATAGTTCTTACATCACACTTCTTTCTACGCTTCCTACAGGTCAAACAACCAGTGCGCACACGTGTGATATTACTTTTTGCGCCCCGGCTTTTATTTTCTTCTAAAGCCCGAGCTTGGCCGGGAACAGGGCGGTCGCCGTCCCTAGACGTCATTATTTGCGCTTTATATCCCCTAGGAGAGTGAATGAACCGATCACAGGCACATGCGTAGGCGCGGAAACAGCTTTAAGCGCGATAAACGAAGTAAAAGACCATACAGTTAGAAGTTTTAAAGTTATGGACATAGGAGCAAGATGTGAATTAGAAAGAACGGCGAATTCTCAATTGCCGAAGAGGAGTGCGAAATAGGAAGAAAAGAACAGAGGAAAGGCCGCAAGAAATACCGTGCCTGTAGACTGCCAGTAGACCCCCCTCTCGCAATGAAGCGCCGGACGGAACGGTCAGCCATGACCGTGTGGAAAGCCGCTGGGGCATAAGCTGGTGCATTGTGACTGTGCAGACAATAGTTCGCAGGGTGCTGGCAAGCCCCCCTGCCAGCACATAATGTACGTGTGAGGCCGGAGGATTGATAATCACGATTATTGGATATAGGTCTCCCTACCGACCTTCATCCAAATTTCAAGGTGACAGTAGTGGCTGCAGAAAAACAAAAACTTGCCTTTACCTTCGAGATATCATGCAGGGTTGTGGGGGGTTAGTTCGGGGTTGAGCTTGCCAGCTTCAGAACTTTGGCAAGGCTTTGACTGGAGACTAGCCGATAGGCTCATTAATGATCCATATATGAAGGGAAGGGAAGGCTGGCATGGAAGCTGAAGAACTTGCATAATCATCGTGCTTCCCCGACGCTTGAGGCTGGCAACAGGGGGACATGGAGATCTTGGAAATGTGACAGAAAAGGAGCCAAGTCCCTGGATGGTTGAATGTTACTTTGTACCTCCGCCACTTACTCCGCCTTCACTTTGCCATGCATGCAGCCTTGTTGTGGAAGTCACACAGTCCACATTTCATCACATTTCTTCTGTTCAGAATATTAACTTCAACGGTAGTGACTCTAGTCCTGGTCCAAATCTTCCGGGACATAATTACCAAGTACTTTTGTACACCAGGCCCCAAATACCTCTCCCCAAGCATCCTTTCCTTTATATATCGCCATTTCCGGTGGCCAAGCATTTATCGCTGAGTACAATGAGTACAGATTGTCTTTCTCCTCACACAAGTCTGCCAGTGGTGTAAGGTACGTCCGAACCAGGAACATCACAGCTCCTGTGCGGGGCAGTCTCCGCAGAGTTTGGCGCTCATGCCTGACATGAATGTCTTCTATTTTAGGCGGACTTGGAAGTGTTTTTGGGAATGGCTGTTGTTGGAACATTGTCTTGTCCGTTTGAATGAAGTAATTGTGTCTCTGTACAGGGCTTGAGACTTTAAGACTGAGGAAAAATCTGAAAAAGGAGTCAGACACGTTCTCAGCCCGGTTGATTTGAACATACCTTTCCACCACTGGTCGTAATTTATGATTCCACATGGGTACTGGACCATGTATTTTATACAGCGGCCACCCTATACGCTCTTTTATGTACCAGCCTGCCGGCGCCATTGAGAAGCTTGCTTGTCTAAGTACAGAGAACCTTAGTTCACGGCTTTCATTATCGACTTGTTACTTACAAGTGATATTCTCGGGCAGTTTTCCCAGTGCCTCGAATCAATAGATTTATATCTTCCATGGCCAGTTGTGCCGCCACCTCCAAGGGGTGTACTTCGTAAGGCGATATGACCTTGAAGGAACGTTTTGTTATTGCGTTGAATATGTAGCCCGGCTTCTCTTTTGGGAGTATAAAATGGGACGGGTAGCGCTTTGTCAAGAAGTGAACAATGCATTCGAGTGCTTCCTCACATGCAGTTTCTGCTGTTGGAAGGCATTGAAGAACTTCATTATAGTTGGTTTCAAGGAGATACCTCCTTAACTCTTGTTCTTTCTCGTATAGTTTATCGACGACAAGCCAGTCCTCTTCTGGCATTCTGCGAAGGCCCATGTTCATGTTATACTTTCCTACTTTCCATGGCCGATAAGGATGTGGTTCGGTCTTCGAAACATCGAAGTAAGGGAGAGAAGGTATGTCTGAAAAGTCCAGAGAAGCTCTCTGACTTTTTGAGACAGTGGTATTGCGAACCAAGCGGCCTAAAAATACATAAGAACAGATAAAAAGAAAGATTAAGGCCAGTAGTGCTGGCGCCATGAGTAGTATGGAGAGTTTGAGTTCGAGCCTGGGGTCGATCAGCGAGAATTTCTGAAAGATATCCATGACAAGAACCTGGGGCTTCGTAAGTCTTGCATCTGAGAAGACTGGCAGCCATTTCTAAGCAAGTAGTCAAATCTTTGCCGTCTGGTCCTCTCCTTTTTGACTTTGAGAGCCCACTCCACATTTCAGATATAGCGATGTGGCTCAGCCCGTCTTTCGAATGGAGACCGCGCCAAATGCGGTTCTATCCAGAGGTACTTCGCTGATCCAGTGGATTTGGTGTCACGAAAGTGCGGTCTAATGATAGAGTCTGTTGCTAATATAAAATTTGGTTACCAATGAGACTGCTAGAAGCAGCTGTTGCTCTGCCTCCCCGGGGCGGACCGCGAGGAGCGCAACGAACGCCGAGACCAAAGCAAGTTCCGAAACAAGCTACCAAATTCTGGAGTTGAAATAAATGTATTAACCTGTGTTTTCTTCGACTCAGAAACATTTGAGTCAAACGTGTTGGTAATATCGGTTAAGATTCAGTTGCTGATAAGAAGCTCCCTTTATTCTCTTTGGCGCTCTACCAAATTTCGTCTCACCTCGGCTCTAGGATGCAGAGCACAGTCGATTCAATGTGAATCGGTTCAAGGCTATTGATTTATAGATAGTTGAGCCTCCATTGATCATGATTAGGTAAATAATATATCACAAAACTGACCCCGCGCCGACGGCGAGATCAGAGGGCTTTCATATTGATTGCCGCCATCCTTATTACCGTTTCTCATTAGAATTATCTGGGAGATAGACTAAACCTCGCCTCTCGCCCGCAAGAAGTCCCCCTTCTGATTACAGAGAAAGCATCCCCATAGAAGGAAGATCCCCCCATATCGCAAACCGCGCCGACAAGGGGCCGAGGGGCTTTCAACCCAGAGATATCAAGCCTAATCTCCCCACACGCCTGGACTTAAAACATCATGCAGAAAAACGGTCTGGGGGTGGAGGGGGGAGGAAAGAGTGATTTTCTCACGACTTTGGCAGCCACACTCACTTGGCCTCTTCGAGCGAGCTGCGTCTAGTTATCCCAAATCTCACCATCGCCCTCTGTTACACACAAGCACCTTGCTCAATCCCGGATTGGCTCCTGCCCACATGATCACCAACAGGTATTAAATTTAACGCCATTACGTGGCTCCAGATAGCTCTCGCCGTTACCTGCTTGAGCCTCTCTTCTAGCCCAGGGACTGCATTACCGCGACGGGCCGATGTGCATTCCCCGTTTATGATGGGTCGGGAGTTCTGGAGGGTGAAGAGGTTGGCGGGGATGGTCCCTGGTGGATATTCAAATTTCCCTCAGTTTTTTTCTGAAGAACCAACCGTTTCAACCTGCGGTAATCAAGAAGCACCCCAGGAGCGGTCCTGAGCGGTGGCCAATTTTTGCCCAACGATGATTTCTAACCATCTACTTCTATATACATCCTCTCGTGACTTATCATTACCTAAGGTACCTGCGTAAGTAAGAAGTACGCGGGGAGTAAATAATGCTCCCTCGCTTAAATCCGAGCTCAAGATAGGAGATAGGGGCTTGATACAAAAAGGTTTAGTAGGGAATGGGGAAACGCCAGTTAGTAATCTCCTACAACTGTACTAGAACTGCCCGTACAGGGGATTCGCCGGTACTGTACCATAGTGCGTTATTTTGGTCACGAACCACAGCCCTAAATGGCTAGGTTGCACCATGACATAGCATGAACACGAGGGGAAATCGACAAATTCAGCAGTTATTTTGTGCTAATTATAATTGGCTCCGTTACGAAGAGAAGTTATGAAAGAGTTACTATTATGTCTTTAAATCTTTTTCCATCATTATGGTTATATTAAAACCTATATGTATCAAAAGTCTATGAGTCTGTCCTTTTATCATGCACACGACCAGAGTCATCCGCTTGAGCTTGTATCCCATGAGTATCTCGCAACACATTACGCCAACCCATAATGCCTCTAAACCCAATTTCGCATGCTACATAAGAACATTAATATATATCAGATATACCAGAACACCCATCGCTCCCAAATTACCAAGTAAACATCATCAGGGCCGGGTTTAGTGCAATTGGCAGCATTAAATGACTAACCACGACCGTACTTAATGGATAAATCGCCACGAAATCCGTAATCTGCCATTCCCAGGGTACGAATTTTGCACACGCCACCATCGTTATCGTGCATATGATACAAAATATAAAAGTGAACTTGAAACGGCGTAAGAGTCGAGGGAGCTCCTCGAAGAATGTAGTATCTTCGACCTCCTTTGCCGTGGCGCCCCAGGTCATGTCAATTCCGAAAAAGTGACAAAGCAGGGCTTGAGACACGTGAATGGAGATTCCTCCTAGGAAGACTGAGAGGAGAAGAACCCATTTGAAGTTTTCCCATACTGCGAAGAAAATTGTTAGCTCTAAATTTTTCCAAAAAAAAAAAAATGGATTTTGGATTTTGGATTTTGGATTTGGGCACATACAGGATCCTAATAGAGAGTGTTCACAAAGACGGTAACGGAGGACCGCTAGTGAGATGTTGCCCAAGGCGCTGAAGACAATGATAAGTGAGAAGTAGACTTTGAAAGAATCGAGGTAGTAATGGTCTAGATAACCGTTGAACCACCCGATCAGGAAGTAGTTGAGAACTGTAAGAAGCCATGCCGCTCCGATAGCGTAGTATGTCCCGATATAAGATAGGATGCTTATCTTCGAGGTAAACCGAATATTGGAGAACAGGAATTTCCGGAACAAAGGGGTGAAGGGGCCACGAGTGATCCAGTATCTGAATGGGTGGAATAAAAGTTCATTGCAGCCGTAGGCGTATTTCTCCCAACGACTCAATTCATCGTATACAGTTAGAGAGACACCTTCCTTGAATCCATCGCCTGTGTAAGCGCCAAGTCGGATAATATAGCCTGCTACTTGTAGGCGAAGGGACATGTCGAAGTCCTCGGAGACGTGAGACTCGGACCAGAATTTCTCGTAACCATCCTCATCATGGTAGGCAACTTGTTGGACGGCCGACCAGCGGAGTATAGCGTTGTGGCCAACAAAGGGCGATACGTCACCATTGGCTACGGTGTAGCGGATAGCGATATAGATCAAGTTGGTGAAAAAAGTGATTCTGTCATGCTTTGGTTAGTGTTGTACGAGATTTCAGATTGGGAAGGAAGGCATTACCCGTTTTCAAAGAAGCTGTCGGTAACTTGCATGACGCCGCTGGAATATTGCAGGATCGCGCATTCCGGCGATTGTTCCATTTCGCTTGCGGCATCAAGTAGACAATCAACGGGCACTCGAGTATCGGAGTCAATGAGGAGGATGTAGTCTCCCACTCTAATATTACCCTCAGCCCAAGCACGACCTTCCTCCTCTGTTAAGACTTCGGCTAAGCACTGATCGTATGCTACATACTCATCCTCTGGTGTCCAGTCATCGTGGCGGTTCACAAGAAGAAGTTTGTCTTCGACTTTGTTCGTGACCATCAGTGCGTAATTCATATTGGAAGCCTTCTTAAATTTCCCTCGTCGGAGGAATGCCTTCTCTCCATCTGCCGGATTTGGATTGTGCTTTGGACGTGCTACCCAGCCGATGCTGTGCTCTTCATAAAAGTCCCGCCGAGCCCTGGCTTCCTCCTCTGGAATCAATTGCATACCATCATCATTAACAAGGATGTTGGCAGTCCCACCTTGAAGTTCGTATGTTGAAATCGCTGCTTTCAGAGACATTATTGTTGGCTGAATGACAGGAACTAATCCTTCCTTATAAACGGGCATCTGAATCGTGACATGCGGGAAGGCTCTTTCACTACGATTCAGCCGCCGAGGAGCTTGGCCAGAGAAAAATTTTGAATTGACGTTCATTTGACTGATTGGGCCGATCAGTTGGGCGAGATTTACGACGATGATTTGCATGAAGAACAGTGACACGAACATTTGGCAAGGTGTGGCAACAAGTAAAGCTAATCGTATGTAGTTTCCGTCAATCGAGACTTCTTGGGCAAGATCTCTCCAACCTATTCCCAGAGCAGCAATGAGCAGGGTTAGTGTTAGGCTGACCATAATGGGGTTCAAAAGGTTCGTTGGTCGAACTTCGGAGGGAGCTCCTTCTTCCAAGTCACCAAACTCGCCGCTCCCATATGGAATTTCGAGAATAGAGGGAGTAGCGCTATGTTTTGCATCTTCCCCTATCTCGTAGGTTGGTCCATTCCCCCAGATTAACCTCATCAAGGACGACTCAATGTTGTTGGCACGGTCGAGAATGTGTTTTGGGTCATCATCCCATACAACGAGAATCTCGCGGTCCTTGATAAATGCTGCAAAATGATGCTTTTGGCATCGAGGCAGATAGTCCATTGAGGGTAGAATTTGCAATCGGAGGCCGCCTGGAAGCGGAACATGTGTCGCATCTTGTTCACTTAGAAACAGCTTGATCACTCGTGTTGAGATGCTTAAGGCGCACTGGTTGAATTGTAAGCCATATTTGATGAGAATTGTAATACGTTCAATAACTTACTTTAACATTCATGGCCGCAACATTGTCGAAAAATCCATTTGTTTCGTATTGTAAGCTGGTAGGACAGGATGTAAACCGGTTTCGCGCCTTCTTTAACACCACTCCTTCGCCCGGTGATCCACCGGCCCAAAGTCTCTCCAGCTGCTCTTGATGAAGCCAATTAACAGTGACATCAGCCTTGATGTCGAGAATATCTTCGCGTGGTTTATTTCGAAAGTCTCCTGCGGGGAACGCGGATGTTGTGTTAGATTGATGTGTTCTCGTATTCGATGTCGGTGATCCCCCGCGGGTTGGAGTGGTCACCATCTCCATAGGAGGAGTGAGCACACGAATCTTCTCATTTTCAAGCCTTTTCGTTTTCTTTGTTGAAGGCACGAGGTACCCCTTGATAAAATCCATCTTGGCCCGTTCTCTTAATCCGCACACCAAATATCACCAGCTGCCACTACAGTAAAATACCATAAGACAATCCACAGATGTCGAGGATATAAAAAGGTGGAGCCTCTGGTGAGGAGATGGATAATAAAGGAGGAACTGTGTGGCAAGTGGGCCGGACAGTTTTACAAACCTTCCATGCTAAATGCACTTCAATGATCTAGACAAGCTCAGGTCGATGGTAGACATGCTAGCGGCCAAAAATGGCACCGGTGAAGCTAGAATAGTTGACGGAAAGACAAACAGAAGCACAACAGAGAACGAGACTTGTCTGGATTTAACATCGACAATGTAAGTGCGGTGTTGTCGAAACTGTCAGAACGTGCTAACGATTAGGTTTTTGTCTACTCGGCACTAGCCATGGACATCTTGGAATAGCAAAGCGTTCTGTCCTCTTGTCATGGGTTGCAGGGTATAAATGTCTCCCAAAGGTGGTCTTCCCCATCATAGCGGGGTTGACTGCACGCATAAGAGATAGTGAGTGACACGAGGGCGCGATCTTACAGGCCTACAGAGTACAAACCCGTTACAATCCGTCAATTACTTCGTGGATTGCCATGCCGTGCGAAAGGAATTACTACCCAATCCAGCACTGGCCGGTAAGGTGTTGCGCAAGCGGAGGATCTCCTTGGGCAGGTGGGTGAAGTTTCTCCGTTCATTCGAGATCTTTTGACGGCGCACGAGTAAGCCAGTGCCAAAACACCACCGACCACCCGAAGCTAGTCTTCTAGAGTGCACCGCTGATTGACTCGACCTCCACGTCCGGAAGAACCAGACCCGCCAACCTGTGTCATCAAAGCTTAGCGCATTGTTCTGTGCAGTACCTGCGTGGCTTCGAAGAGTCTGAAGCCTTCCGAATCTTCAAGGTCTGGAATAGTACTATTTCGGGTCAATCGGACCAAATACTGTACTTGGACGGTCAGAAATTACAGACGAGTCAGGTAGTCCACCATGCCATGTATGGCTAGGGAATCGTGACATCCTTACTGACGGTGAGCAGACGAGCAGACTCCTACATCCCATCGTGCTCAACCGCTCTCTTAATTGCTTTCTTGAACAGTGGGATGTACTGTAAGTCGCTAGCTGGTAGCCGTTAGATGGTCAGTAACCCTGGCAGACACAACGGGCATACCCTTCCGGCTTGCCATGTGAATGGAAGGGGTCTGCGATATTCTTCCAGGGCACTCGCTGAGATAACGAAATGATGCATGATGCGAAGATGCTCGGCCCAGAGTGGCCAGAATACCTGGCGATAATGACAAACTCCTCGCTTTCTTAGAGGACACTTCTTAGGGCGGAGCCATGAAGCTACCGCCATAACATTATGACATTCTTTCGCCAGTCTAGAACTGTAAGTCCCTCTAACAGACGCTACAAACTCTCCAGCCTCGGATATTTCGTCATGGAGGCTAACTCTCGGCCTCAGCGGCACGAGTGCGGAGTGTTCTACGCGTATTGGCAACGCACTGAAGAGAGGCACTAAACCTCTTTTCAACGCTTCCACACACGTTTCTATCGATTCGGGGGTAGCACTTGTACCTACTCGTAGGTACAAGTAAAGGTACAGCACAGATACAGTGCAGTCAGGCATGGAATTATGCATTTTCTGGGTGCTTCTCAGCGAATCGCTGGAGGACCGTGCCACTCAATATTCGGCCTCTAGATTGTCTGGAAAGAGAAAAGCGCCTGCGAGGGAAGCATAGAAGTACAGAAGCACTGGAACTACTGTGGCTTTCGCTCCCGCATTCTGCAGATATATCTCCTGCCCTATCCGGCGTAGATTGTGAGGGTTTGGCGATCCACCGGTCGCCAAGAGTGTTGCAATGCGGCTCATACTGAAATTATCTCCCTAGGGCTTTGTTCGAAAGAAGTCAAGATCCAGTGACGAATTCCCTATCGAGGTGAATAGGCAAGACATACTAAACGGTGAAGACTGAACGACGGACCTAGCGTGCCATACCATAGTGTCTCTGCTTTTCCGTATCTAGACCTGGATTTGATGCCGAAGGCTAGGATTTTCGATTTTTTGCGATGAATTCATCCTCTTCCAGCTGTCATCCACGCCGTGCGGCTGTGGCTTCGCTCGTTCGATCATACCAAAAGCCGAGTCATGAACAGCGTTGAACTACAGAAATATTATTTCTCACGTTACTATTTATTACTCAATCTACGGAGTAGAAGGTTCGTTATTCCGATTTTGACTTTCGGTTGGGGTCTCGTGACACGCTCCCATCAATAAGGTTCGTGGGGCGGCACAATCTAGATGGCCTTGGTAGATTGCGGCGACTCAGACACACCAGCAACCACTGCCAGAGGACCCCTAATTTTGCCTATCCATCCAGGAATTGTGGGTCGAGTTCAAGTAGTGAGTGAGCTATTCAGTTTTGACATCATCCATTTGTTCTTCAGCTTTCCTAACGTACAATATATGCTCGGCCAGTCCGACCCCGGCCACGGCAGGTTTTACTTGATATCATGTGCCGTGCGGGTCTCAAGTGCATGCATTCGTGACGAACTGGTAGAGAGAAGATTCCCAATAAACAATTCCCTAGTTCAAGGGAGCGTCGATTGCCCCTGGCATGTAGAAATGTATGAATGGTACTAGTAAACGGTTTTTTGTAAATTGTCCGTGTTCCGCACAAGCCGAAGAAATATTTATAGATTTGGCCGAATCCGAGCATTAATGGAGCAGCATGCTAATCCCTTGGCTTCGGAAAAGGTTGACATGGATAAGGTGTACTGTATGTGTTTGATATCAAGCCTTTTGCGTTTAGCCAAGAACCTCCCAGATGGCCTGCATAGGTTCCTCGACTTTCAATAATGTGGTACTCGTATAGTTCAAAACAATAAAGAAGTTTAGACACTTTGAGTTGTATAGTTTAATTTATCTGCTACTAGTACAAAGTATACAGCAATAGGCTTCTGATTTATGCCTCCGAGAACTTGTATGTAATATTTAAACAAAATACTAAGCTATAGAAAACCCATCTTTTATAATCTATCAGAAATTTTCCAAAGAAACTTGGGGTGAATCCATTTCAATGATATGACAACAGGAAAGAAATCATTCTGAAAAATTTAAGTAATATGAAGAGTGTTCATTAAATCCCTTTCACTAACTTATGTGAGTTGCAGACTAGTAAAAGTGGAGTAGCGAGCAGGGGAAACAGAAGTATACAACGAAAATTTTTTGGAAGAGGGACGACTTCAAACAGCATAGTTAACTAAACAAATCAACTATTGAAATACGCTCTAATAGATGGGGTGAGATTTTTAAAGAGGCTTACAAGGGGCAGTAAATTAATAAAGGATTTGCTCCCACATTTATCGCCATTTACTCCCCGTCCCGGAAACAAGATGCGGAGCCCGTCATTAGCAGGCGCAGTTTTGAAAGTCCCACTGGGAATAGATGGCTCTCATACTTGCGGTATATGAAGCATCGGCTCTATCATCTTGGTAAAATATCCAACATTTGATAAAGACTAGGGATATTCTATGAGTTGATAGCCTGTTTCGAGAATATTTTCTTAAGAACCATACCGTAGGCGACACAACATCTGCTAAGCACGTCATTTTGTGATTTGGTTAATAATAGCTGGTTCCGAATGGCAGGATACCGTCCAAGATTTGCCAATAGTGGACAACATGGCAAGTAGACTCCCCTGGATTGCAAAAGCATAAAAATTATTTGCGTTTGAACGTCACCACCGCGAGCAAGCCCGACAAGAAGACTCTCTTTCATGTCGAGAGCTAGATCGTGTAGCCTGCTACTGACTTGCACTTGTGCTTCCTGCTTCTTCCGCTATTGGACTACAATGACAACGCCTTCGAAGCCGGAAAATCCGCCATCCACAGTAATGTTCAGATTTGAGGAAAATTAAAGAATTCACGAAGA
The DNA here is from genome assembly GCA_037952705.1 of Haplographium delicatum. Taxonomy (NCBI): domain Eukaryota; kingdom Fungi; phylum Ascomycota; class Leotiomycetes; order Helotiales; family Hyaloscyphaceae; genus Haplographium; species Haplographium delicatum. The sequence goes on from JAPZPC010000045.1 coordinate 202,196, forward strand.
AGACTTCAGGCACACCACTTTCTTTTGGTATTACCCCATCCTCTGTTCACAGGCAGGTGTTAGACAAAGTAAAATATGGCTGAAGACTTTGTATAATGTTCTAGAGCAGAAAACAGAGCACACGACGCACTGCCAACACAGGATATAGAGTGGTGATATGTCATAATAAGGCTAAGCTCTACACAGATACCCCTAAAACACATGATAAATAAAAAATCAACTTCTTCTTACTTCCAAAATTTGAGCAATACCTTAGATTTTCCATCACTTTTTATATCGAGTGCTGGTTATATGCCTCTGTTTTGGTGATACCAGCATGCTACCAGAGGAGCATGCGGGATGCACGTCATTTTAGTCCAGATGCCAGTAGCCAGTCCTCAAGGCTGAGTGGCTGAGTGGGGGAAATGCAAATCCTTTCTTACCCCACATTCATTGGCGAATACCAAGTTGCTGGAATACACTCATTCGTAATATCTTTTAGCTACCAGACTTCTGATAAGACATTGTATCTTTTGCTCAGGGATTGATGATGGGATATATTTTGGCAACTTTGCCATCTGATCTTTGGACAATATTCGAAGGAACTTTCCGCCTCTTTTGTAGCCTGAGTTGATACTTGGGAAGAAGCACCCATGCTTCGATTGTGTCACAGCTCTGCCTGAACTTGACAAGCATTCCCCAGACTCAATGAAACGCCCCTCAAATTCGATCTCTGGTTCTGTACGCCTTATTTTGGCAAGAATCTGTTAAGATTCGGATGAACCAGCCTGGTCACACAGAGATATACATGTGAGTTCTTATGTTTTTCATTCGTGTAATCCGGCGGTTTGATGATTTCTTTAGAAGTCCACCCAGCACCAGGCTGCAAATGCCTTCTAGGCCCTCGTAGGCCCTCGTAGGCCCTCGTGGAGGAGATGCAATGTGTACACCTCCAGCACAGAAGGTGTGCAGAAGGTATGCAGAAGACCGAAAAACAAAGGAAGAATGTGCCGAAAGTGGCTCCAGAGCGGTGTAACCCCAACAGGTTTCGGATTCTTCTAGCACCTCTCGCCGTGATGCTGTCTGTCGGCTTCTAGTACTTGGCTTTGACTCTGGTAGTTGATTTGCTGCTGATCTGGCTCACCCAGCTCCCAGTTTATCTTCTGTAACTTTGCAAGGACGGCGAAGCACCTCTCCTGGATAGAGGAGCTCGAGAAAGATGTTGATCGTCGGTGGGCGAAGCGGACTTATATGATCAGCGGTGCTCTCGGATCGACGGCTTGGCTAATGAAGCTTTCCTGCCGAGGCTGTTAACAACTGTGGCTCTTGTGATCAGCCCATTGACCTTCACGACATTCAGCTGCCCGCACAAATTGGGGACACTTGGGTTGGGAAATCCCATTCCCTCAGCTTTAGCTGCAGTTTGGGAACGAATCCAGCTTCTCGTATTTCTACTCTGCGCAGTGCAAGACGCTTAGTCTGGACCCCCAAGCTTGCCAAACCGGCGCCAATGCATGAAAAAATGTCCTTGGACATGCAAGACCCACGCGTGTCCCTCCTCGATGGACTGTGGCCGGTGTTATTGGATAATGGTTGTGCCGTGACCGTCCCTGGCTGCGGGACAACCTCATCGCGCCTTGGACTGACAGGCTTGGCTTGGCGGTCAGAATAATCAAACATAGTCAAGGAAGAAGATGAAGAGAACAAATGTCGTAGACGGATATTTATAGGAGGACTGCTCACTCTCAGACTCAATGAAGTTCCCGGCAGTGGAGGATCTTCCTGATATTCATTTGACTGTGTAGAGTTTTTGCCCCTGGCGCCTTCAAGGTTTTATTGCCCCCCACCGCTCCCTTATCGACGACCCCTGGCCCCTCGTAGTGTCTCGATAAAGGATCCAGTTGATCGGTCAGTCCAAGCGCTCTTAGCATTTCTTTCCTTCCGCTCTTCCAAATCAACTCCGGAGAAAGAGCGCGGTGAAATATATCACCACTATATCTTGTTCTCTGTATCTGTTCCTGATACATCGCCAGGCATATACAGGACTCGCCTTGCTCTCCTCCTTTGTGTCGCGTAATACTGCAGCTGAGCTGCCTTCCGCCTTCCGCCTTCCTTCTCGGTCCCTTCTCAATTCTCAATTCTCCTGGACAGTTGGTGGTTCCTTCCAAAAGCTCACGCGCCTCAACTGGATACAAATTTGCAAAGCATTGCATTCCTCCCACGCTCCTCTACTATAACAACTTGGATCAGATCTGCAGAACCTTTTTGCAGAACCGGAGATTATATTATGTCTTCTCCGCTGAAGACGAGATCTGCAAACGAGATTGACCCATACTCTGCTGCTCATATTTACTATGGCGAAAATGGAGTCCACAAGCACAACCATTTCCGAACCAGAACATTCTCAACAGTGAGTACCAGACCTGTCTTTTAGTCTTCAATTGTTCACTACTCACCTGCTATCATCTAGAGCCAAACGGCGACCGTTGACAGGGCAGCGCTGAAGGTTCCCGTCCGACGGGGCAGTCATGGTAAGTTCGCCATCAGAGATTATATCTGTATACGAATTCTTGCTAATATTTCCTGCTTAGATGAAACCTCTCTACTCCCAGGCAAATATTTACTGAATGTAGAAAAAACCATAAAGACGTTGCAGGATCAGGAGGATACTGACCACAATTTTCAAATTACAATTGAGGATAATGGTCCCAAGGTGGGCGAAGATGGCCCATTCATAGGCAGAATCGTCAGTAAGCTAACGCTCGTCACAGGTCCTATCTGTAGGAACTGCCGGATCCAATGGCTTCAAACGCAAAGAACTTCGGGGAACTTATATTCTGTCAAATCTCTACCAAGAGCTTTTTCTCGCTAAAAAGCATGGCCGTACATATATCTTGATTGATGAGGAGAGAATTAATGAGAACCCTGTTAATCGCCTTTCACGCCTAATTAAGGAGGAGTTCTGGAGGAGTCTCACACGAGTTATCGACGGATCGGTCATTGAAATTGCTGGTAAAGACCCTAAAGACTGGACCGATGATCCACGACCGCGTATATATGTACCACATGGCGCTCCGGAGCAATATGCCTATTATTGCCAGGTTGCTAAAGACCGCCCCGACATCCGACTCGATGTCTGCTTGCTTCCTGAAACAATTACTCCCGAATATGTCCAGGATCTCAACAACAAGCCTGGCCTTTTAGCGGTTGCGATGGAAGAGGTGGTCGATTCGGATACCAGGAAAAAGTCACTGAAGGGTGTTCCATTCGTGGTCCCAGGAGGACGATTCAACGAACTTTATGGATGGGACTCGTACATGGAATCTCTAGGACTTATTGCAAGTGACCAAGTTCACTTAGCTAAGGCGATGGTTGTTAATTTCGTTTTCTGCATCAAGCATTATGGAAAGATCCTCAACGCCACAAGATCCTATTATTTGTGCCGATCACAGCCGCCATTCCTCACTGATATGTCTCTTCGGGTATTCGATAAAATCAAACACGAACCAGGGGCTAAAGAATTCCTTCGAATGGCTATTCTTGCGGCTATCAAGGAATATCATACCGTCTGGGTGGCACATCCTCGACTAGATCCTGTGACTGGACTGTCACGGTACCGTCCAGAAGGTCTCGGTGTCCCCCCTGAGACGGAGTCGACTCATTTTACTCACATATTAGAACCATATGCAAAAAAACATGGGCTTTCTTTTGAGCAGTTTGTCAAGGCATACAACATGCAAGAAGTTGATGAGCCGCAGCTTGACGAATATTTCATGCACGATCGAGCAGTCCGAGAATCAGGCCATGATACCTCTTACCGCTTGGAGAAAGTCTGTGCAAATTTGGCAACTATCGATCTCAATTCTCTTCTTTACAAATATGAGAAGGATATTGCAACAACTATCAACAAATTCTTCGGTGACTCCCTCCAGGTTCCCGCCGAGTTTTGTGTTGGTAACATGAGGCCTGGACATATTGAATCATCATCGATCTGGGAACGTAGGGCCAAATTTCGAAAAGCTGCTATTGACAAATACCTGTGGAATGAAAAGAAAGGGATGTACTTTGATTACGATACTGTCAAAAAAGAACAATGCACCTACGAGTCGGCTACTACTTTCTGGTCTCTTTGGGCCGGTGTGGCTAGCCCTGGCCAAGCTGCTCGTCTTGTTGCAACAGCAATTCCATTGTTCGAGGCAGCCGGCGGATTAGTGTCAGGGACCGAAGAGTCTCGGGGAGCTATTGGCTTGAATCGGCCAAACAGACAGTGGGATTATCCCTATGGCTGGGCTCCCCAACAAATGCTAGCTTGGACAGGCCTCCAAAGATACGGTTATGATGAAGAAGCCGAGCGATTGTCTTACAAGTGGTTATTTATGATGACAAAAGCCTTTGTTGACTATAACGGGGTTGTTGTCGAAAAATATGATGTGACTCGGCTAGTCGACCCTCACCGTGTCGATGCGGAATATGGTAACCAAGGCTTAGATTTCAAGGGTGTTGCCACTGAAGGGTATGATATCTCACATGACAAGAAAGAAAGACTTTGTTTTCTAACTTTTGGCTACAGTTTCGGTTGGGTCAATGCAAGCTATGTTTACGGCCTTCAGATCTGCAACGCGCATTCTCGACGAGCTCTGGGCACGTTAACTCCCTGGGATGTTTACTCACGAGCTCTGCAGCAAGTGTTAGGAAATGTAGAGAGATGATTTTTTAGTTTAAAGTTCATTCTTGTTCAGCATGTCCTATGTCTAGGAAGGAGGATTCGTCATTTCATGAGATACGAGTATGTCACGATAAATTCGCTGCATTCTGATACCCGATAGAGCTCGATTTAGTTTCAACGATAGCTGGCGTTCCTGCGTGTTTTCACGGGGTTGTATGCTGAGTTTGTTAGTGTACGATTGATATTACTTCTCTCTTCTTCCCCCCCCTCTTGAGGAATTAATTCGTTGTATGATGGGGGAGACGACTTGAATAGAAGCAATAGCTTCCAAGTATCTTTCTTTACGAGCGAGTTGGCTTTACTACGATATCATGAATATGCTTCACGAATCTTTTTTTTTTGACTTCCTGGAGAGTAGCTACATTGTATGACGGGGAAAAAAGATTGTATTAGGCAGGACATCTTTTCAAGCTTTTGCAAATTGTATCCTCTTTGCTAGCTTAACAACAAGCTGTGCTTTTAATTATAATTTTGAGGAATTCTACAAGAGATACTATTAAAAACAGGAGCCTGATCACCGACATCGAGAAAATAGTAGTATCTTTTGTAGAATTCCTCAAAAGTATAATTAAAAGCACAGCTTGTTGCTAAGCTAGCAAAGAGGATACAATTTGCAAAAGCTTAAAAAGATAACCTGCTTAATATATTCTTTAGTACTACATAGCCGCTTGTCTTCCTTGTTCAGCTCCTTCTCCTTCTCCTTCCGTCTCCTGATACTTAGGGTGTATTAGAAGGTTTGAGTTATTATTGTAGACGAATTTGGTTAGAGAAGATTGCAGCTAAGAGGAAAACGAATCCTCCTCTTTATTAAGTTCAAGACCTGGAAGCTCCTCGTCTGAGATATCCGAGCCTAACTCTGATAGAGACGGCCAGTCAACATCGGCAGCACCCGCTATGCCTATAACGCGCTGGAGAAACCATTGTAGCTCGAGAAGTGCAAAGCTAGGTAATGGCTTTGTTTCCGGGTCGTTAGTCTGAAGTATAAAACAGTCACCAGATCGAATCATAGAAAGGTTCTTATCTCCCCTATCTTCCCTATATAGCTTTACAGAACCATCGAAGACGTCTGTATTCTCACTAAGTCCTTAAGTCGAAAATGGCGTAGTTAAGAGACTTATTTCTGTTTGAGCTTCTTGTTGTTTTTTCTGCCAAAAGAACTGCACTTTCAAGGTAGTCTTATCGCTAGAAATTGGTTTAAGTGCAAATGCTCCTCGGGCCCATAGATCATGTGCATAACGCGACAATGTAATAAGGTTATAGACCCTTTCTATACCAAACTTATATAAACCTTCTGGAAAAAGTTCTGCCTCCCAAGCTGCAATCTTCTCCTAAGGCCAAAAATTCTTTAAATAACTCCAAAAGATATGCTGTTGCCTAAACTTTTTAGCTTCCTGGCGTGAGATCGAGTGAAACGGATAAATATAAGCAACTTCTATCGAAAGAAAACTTGTTAAGACACAGCGGAGTCCGTCTCTTTCTGCAGCTAGGTCACTGGCTTTCTGGTTTCGACGTTGTGTTACTGGTGAATCTGAAGTCTTCCGTCTCTTTATAGGTGGAGTAGAAGGCGATAAGCTTAAATTAGACCGTCTTGATTTCTTCGGTGTTGAGGCCTGCGACTGCGCTTTAGGAGGAGACGGACCCCCTATAAGTTATCGTTAGCTAGAATCGAGGAACAAGGGGGTTTTACTTACAATAATGTGCCATTGTGTAGGTTTGTAGAGTAAGGCCACTAAGGATATTAGGATATTCGCGCCCGCAATTGACTAAGTTTTTGAGGGCATCGAGGTCGCAGATCTGGCATGCAGCCCAAAAGTGAGGTGGTACGTCGCCGATTGACTCCTGTAGACTCTCAAGCAGGGTGACTCGTTCTGGACTAGGGAGGTTAAAGTCTTCCATTATGTCGATGTTCGTGTATGTGAATCGATTTCTGATGGTTGAGGCGTTTAGGGCACAGCCACTAGCGGCCGCATTGCGCGTTTCCTAATGCAGAATCACCAACATGAATAATACTATTAAAAACAAGAGCCTAATCACCGACATCGAGAAAATAGTAGTGGTGTTAGAATTGTTATCTCAAATTTAGTTCCGCTTTCCGGAGGAATTACCCCGCGTACCCCACGCTATTCAAAATTCCGTCATCGGTCAGAATGAGAAACTTACAAATATTCAAACATCTTTCGCCAAAAGAAATTTGAGCTTTCTTCTACGAGCGTATCTGTAAAGAGTTTATCATTCTAGAGTCAATATATTTATCTAGAACATATGAGAATGGCCGACGTGGAAGCTCCCCCGATTTCGCGGAAGATGCATGACCTTACAGACCAGGTCGTCCTTATTACAGGGATTGGATGTGTTGGAAAAGGTTGGGGAAACGGCATTGCCATTGCTACATTGTTTGCTCGTCAAGGGGCTATCTTGTTTGGCTGTGATCTTTTCATCGATGCCGCAGAAACTTCAAAAGCACAGATTCTAGCAGAAAATCCCAAGACAGATATCACGGTCATGCTTGGCGATGCAACCTCCTCGACTTCTATGAAAGAATTTGTAGATGCTTGCATGGCTAAGCATGGTCGAATAGATATCTTAATCAATAATGTGGGAAGAAGCGAACCTGGGGATCCTGCTTCTATATCGGAAGAAGTGTGGGATAAGCAGATGGATGTCAATCTGAAATCAGTGTACCTTACCAGCCATCTCGTTCTGCCAATTATGTCAGCACAAAAGACAGGAGGAAATATTGTCAATATCAGCTCAGTTTCTGGTCTTCGGTACATTGGCAAACCGCAAGTCGCCTATTCTACTACCAAAGCTGCAATACTTTCCTTCACTCGCACGACGGCTGTTATCTACGCAAGTCAAGGGATTAGGCTCAATACTGTTGTGCCTGGATTGATCAATACCCCATTAGTGAAAATGCTTGCAGATAAGTATGCTGGAGGAGATTATGAAGGCTATTGCAAAGTTCGGGACCAGCAGGTTCCAACTGGCAAAATGGGTACCGCATGGGATGTCGCGAATGCAGCGTTATTCCTAGCTAGTAAAGAAGCTTCTTATATAACAGGCACTGAGATAGTTGTAGATGGTGGTTTGACGCAGAGTACTGGGAGGCCTTAGACAGAACAGGTATCTACAAATTCAAAATCTCAGTTCAGACATTCAGATCGTCAAATCATTCTTCACTCGTCGTAATCTTCATTTCTTTCATCAAAATTAAATTCAGAACTGCCATTTTACACTTCGACTAGGGTAACGGACTCAAAAATCTTGTTCTATGTGATAAATTCTAATTATACAGATGAACTATCTCTAACATACATACTACGCTACCATGAGTAATACTGCCTCTGAGCCGTAATCGGTCTGTTTGGTAGCTGTACCCAGACCTTCTTGCTCTTTTGCTTCTTCTCTCTCTCATTATGAAGTCGGATACGAGTTGATTCTTCTTTCAACACCAGTGACAAACCTAGATTTGTTAGCAAAAATCAAACAATCGATTCGGTGATGCTCACTTGTGGTACGTCTCTTCATGATGAACATCCTTCCTCTGGCCCTGTAATCAGGAGTCTTTCCATAAAGGCTTCTGCCACACCAAGCCTCGGAAACATATAATCTTGTCGGGTCATCAATCTTCACACGCTTCCCATCTTTCGTGAGAACTTGAACAGGTTTGAACTCCTTTCCTTCAGGCAACCCTAAACCCATGCCCCTGCGAACGATAGCCTCGTTTCTAGCATGCTCGAGATGTTCCTTAACATCTTTCGCAGCCTTCTTCTTCGAAAATCGCATCTGAATTATAGCGTCTTCGACAGTCTTGCCGGCAATTTGCTTCGCCAATGGAACGAGTTTCTTAACCGAGGTTTTGAAGTCATGGCTCTTAGATACTATCTGTCTTTCTTGCCTCTTCAATAGTTGGGCCTTCGACAACCTCCCACGCTTATGAATTTCCCGTATAACCATTTTTCGCTCCCAACGCTTGCGTGAAGATGGATCTGGATCCAACGCAGCTGCCATTGCATCTGGGTTTCGCGGAGGAGCGGGCCCTTGACTACTGCCGATAGTGCTTGCTGGCTTCGGCCCAGCAATCTCTTCATCCTCGAAAATGGAAGATTCAGAGAGGCCACCACGAACGATGGTCGGTTGTTTGGGCTTCTTTTTGAGATATTCTTCTGTTAAAGGATTCGGTACCGTCACCATTCTAGCTGTTTTCTTTTCTTGCTCATCCCCCTTGTGTCCAGTCCACCATCCTGCTTGTCGTCGTTGTAGGACTGGTACGAGGTAGGTAAGTGTTGTTTTGGCTGTCCGGCCTGTAGCTAGGAATCAATTAGCTTTAGAAATCAATTAAATTTTAGCTCTGATACATACCTGACCTGGCCAGCTGCCTTGATGGAAGGTGCAGGCTCATTGTGGATGACGATAATACTCCTCTTCCATCGAAAACAGAATTGAAGCTCAAACGCGAAAAGTGATCTGCCTAGTCACGTGAAGAGGCGGTGTGAAGCGGCGATATGTTACTAGCGCATATGGGCATGAAATGTGAGGCAGCGTGGGCAGATGGGAACTTGGCAGACATATCTAATTCCCAGCATTGTGGATCTGTCGCGTATTCGCCATATTGAGGTGCGTCCAAAGTTCTAGCTTTGAAATGGTAACACGATCACTGGTTTGTGAAGTCCTCCCTCGCTTCTCCACCACTCTGCAATCAACACCGCGGACCATCGAGGCCATATAAACCGACACCATGGCTGATCCCGCTGGAGAAGATGGTTGGCTTGCTCTTGTCGATGAGGCCAGCAGAACTGCTGGCGATCTGGAGCAAAGGGTGGGAGTTGTGGAGTTGTACAAACGCGCTCTCTCTGCAGAACCTTGGTCGAATAAGCTTTGGCTAGCATATTGCGAATGGGTTTGGTCACTCTACACAGACTGTCAGAATGGTGATGCTGGCTGGCCAGAAGAGGAACAGCTCCTTGGTCAGGAGCTTTTCTCTCTCGAGACTGCACTGGATGTTTGGCAGCAAGGAGCCCAAGCAACCCAATATCGATTGAACGACAGCCACGAGTTGTGGAATAGATGGATTTCGATCGAGATGGAACAACTTGCAGTATCCCCAAATGAACAGAAAATCGATCGTGTTCAAAGATTGTTTTTGGATCGTCTTCAGGTACCACACGCAGTTTGGGATGATACATCACAGTCGTTCTCATCATTCATCACTAAATACAAGGAATCCGAATGGGAGGCAACAATGGTAGAGTCCACAAAATTGGCAAAGACTGCCAAAGGTCTGTACAGCCACCGAGAAACTCATGAATTAAAGCTACAAAGGGCTATAGAATCTGGTGACGGCGAAACCGTGAAAACCGAGATGCAAGAGTATCTTGACTGGGAGGTTGTACAAGCGGAGAAAAGGACGAAGAAAGGGATTCCTTCTAGCCCGCCGATCCTATGTGTGGCATTATTCGAGAGGGCATTATCATCAACGCCTCTTGGTGCAGATCCAGCTGCTTGGGAGGATTACATCGTATTTCTTTCCTCCACGAAGAATGAACTTCCTGACATGCAGTTGCCGAGTGTGCTATCAGTTATCCAAAGAGCGACGAATCACTGCCCTTGGTCAGGAGCACTCTGGGCACGATATATTCTCTATGCCGAATCAGAAAAAGTCCCTTTCACCGACATGCATCAAATTAAACATGCGGCTACAAATACGAGAGATCTGGATCGTGATGGAATGGCAAGTGTGGTTGAATTTTACATTGCTTGGAGTGGCTATTTGCATCGTTTGGCGATCGCCGATGAAGCAACTGATGAGGATGTCGATGTAGCAGAGATGGGATTGCCAACTGCTCTAGAAGATGTTCAAGAATGGGGCAAGAAGCGGCACGGAAAGGAGTGGAGGGGTGATCCCTTGTTTCGGATCGAGCGCATATTGATTCAGCACCTTACTCAAAAAGGGTCCTTTGAAGATGCCAGGGGATATTGGAAAAGACTCGTCAAAAATCATGGTGACAGCTATGAGTTTTGGCAACAATATTATCTGTGGGAGATGACCATTCGGGTTTCAACTCTTCCCCCGGTAAACGCAACTGCGGTGCTGGTGCAAGCGATACATCGAAAATCATTGGACTGGCCTGAAAAATTGTTGGAGATGTATGTACGTCACTGCAACAACTATGAAGAAGTAGATGCGTTGTTGAAAGCACTCAGCACTGTTCAGAAGCTCTCAAAGCAAGTTGCAAAGAGACGCGCATTTGAAGCTGCCCAGGCTGCTGAGATGTATGGCCAACCTCTCTCGGAGGCTCCTATCGAAGATTCGACCCAGGCGGACTCGCCCACTGGAGGATCAAAGCGGAAGCGTGAAGATGAATCAGGTGAAACTGATGGAACTCCAAACAAGAAAGCAAAAAATGTAGATCAAGACGCTTTGCGAGAACAACATTTGAAGCGTGATCGCGAGAACACAACTATTTTGGTCACCAATCTCCCTGCAGAAGTAACTCAAACGAAGCTTAGACAATACTTTAAGGATTATGGCCATGTCAACAGTCTCACCCTGAAGACCGAGGCCGATAAGAATTCATCTACTGCTTTGATTGAATTTCGAACACCAGAAGAGGCGCAGTCCGCACTCTTAAGAGATGGGAAATATTTCACTGACAAGCAGATCGAAGTCAGAGCTGGCACTGGCTTGACGCTTTATGTAACAAATTATCCTCCTGCTGCGGACGATGCTTATCTCCGCAAGTTATTTAAAGATTGTGGCGACATCTTCAGCATTCGCTGGCCAAGTCTCAAACATAACACGCACCGCCGGTTTTGTTACATATCTTTTAGGACACCAGAGGGTGCAGCAGCGGCAACTCAGCTTGACGGACAATCTCTTGGTGGTTTCTACAAGCTCTCCGCAAAATATTCCGATCCTGCCAACAAGAAGGATCGCGAAGGGGCTATGGCTGAGGGCCGAGAGATACACCTCACAAGCCTGGACCCAAGTCTGACAGAGGATGACCTGAAAGAAGTGTTCTCAAAATACGGAAAGATTGAGCGAGTAAGAATATTGAAAACCACGGGTGGCGAAAGCAAAGGTGGAGGATTCATTTCCTTCGAAAAAAAGGAAGAAGCGAATGCAGCTTTGGAAATGGATAAAACAAAATTGAAATCCAGGGTTCTTACCGTCGAGATGTCAACCGGTAAGAACTTCAAGCAGACGGCAACCAGTTTGAGCAAAGCATCTTCGGCGTCCCCAGCACCTGATGGCGATTCAGTCATGTCTCAGTCCCCAGCTCCCGATGGCCATACAAACACCCATGCGCAGCATGCTCCATCTAGCAACGCGGTTTCAAACAGAACGATATCCCTTATAAACATCCCGGATACCGTCAACGATGCTCGAGTGCGTGTGCTTGCCGAGGCGTATGGTGAAGTTGTCAAGCTCCAGCTTCGACCAGATCACCAGGGTGCTATTATCGAGTATTCGGATATTGCATCAGCAGGTAAAGCCCAATTGGCTCTGAATGGTCACGAAATTGCCCCTGGACGCAAGCTCCGTACTGGAGGGATGAAAGATCTTTTTGCAGAGAAAGCTGAGATAAAAACAGACCGGATTCAGACGGGCCTGGGCAAAAAAATTTCTACTGGCTTTATACAACCAAGTGCTCCAGTTCGAAGACCAGGTGCTGGTGGTAGAGGTGGCTTAGGCGTTAAGAGGGGTCTAGGTTATTCTGCCCCAAAAGTGCAAGCACCAGGGGCGAAAAGTTCGGATGTAAATGGGAGCAGCGAAGACAGCAAAAAGCCAAAGAGCAATGCAGATTTCAGAGCGATGTTTGCGAGTGGGGGGCAGCAATAGTTGCAATATCAGACACACTTAAGAATAAATAATATGTATGATAAAGTCAGTGGATTGAAATTTGTGGCGCTGTCACCTATAGAAGATTAAACACTATTTAATACCCCTATGCTGAAAATTACTTCTGCGATTCGCTATTGAAAATCTCTTTTATAGGTAGTAAGTCATATTGGAATTTTAGGCATCTATCAGCGGCTGCTCTTCTTGTTCTTCAGCATTTGTTGCGCCTCGGATATCCCCTCTTCGTTCTCTCCGATTAGCGCACTCCTTCGAAAGCTTGTACACGAAATGGGACAGCATGCCAGCAATAAATCCAACTCCATCATTCTTGAAAGCTAAAAGGCCTCCAATCGTCATAAACATAACCATCCATCTTTCCTTCCTCTCTTCGTCTGATAAGGTCCTCTGCTGCTTTAATGTTCCTTGCATGGACTGGCCTTCATTGTGCTCCGAAGCATCCCACAAATCTCTAGCTCCGTTATTCAAGCTCTCGCCAACCTTTGCCAGCTCCAACCCAGCAGCAAAGACCATCACACCCAGTAAGCCCTTTGGATATTCCCGGAGAAGTCTCACGAGGGTTTCTCCAAACAAAAGGCCAAGTGCAATTTTGAATATCCCGAGGATGATAATGCTAGCTCCACTTCGTGCTCCAAAACGATACTGTGCTGCCAAGCCGCCAGAGCCATGGCATACCGGCATTGCTCCAAACCACCCACCGATCAAATTCATGAGAGCAACGCTAATACCTATTGAAGTAACTCCAGGCGCTGGAATATGAGGAAGAAGATCGATCGCCAGATAGTTGACAGCTATGACAGAGTTCAGTGTAGTAAGTGGGATCTGACCCAGACCTGCATCGAAAGCACCGGTCTTGAAAGATTTCCAACCCGGCACGACTATATGCGGATGCCACATCCTGAATGATGGGAAATTGTGCAACCCAGCCATGATCATCGAAAGTACCAACCCCAAAATAAAAATCAGGAGTGCGTAAGGTACTCGTGACATCTTTTGTGTTAGTAGGAGCGCAAGGAAAGCAAAGAAAACCCATATTAAATTATCCGCTGCATTTGGTTGTGTCCATCCAAGTGGTTGAAGGAGACTAGTGCCAGCTGATATTACCAGAGAGAGGCCTGCGCCGACTTGGATTCCTTTAACGACGGGTGTGGGTATAACATGAGTGAACCATCTTAGAATTCCTGTGATACTGAAAATGAACACAACACCCGAAGTTGTAAATCCCGCAGATATTGTCTCTTCAATAGAGAATTTTCTAGCAATGGCAACCGCTGCAATAGCCTAGAAAGAGTCAGCTCACGTGAGAGAGTGGCAAGAGTTGGTTTCTGACCTTCATAGGCTGAACTGGCAGTGGTATACCAAAGAATACGCCAGTGAGAACATTCCAGAGACCGGAGAAGGCTAGGGTTGTGGAAAGAGATATGGAATGATTGAGGGCCAGAGCTATCATGAGAGGGAGGAGTGTTCCAAGGTCCCCCAAAGACCCAGATATCTCTGCCAGAGGCGAGGCCCGGAAAGCGGCAACATTGTTTGCATGAAGTCGACGGATCTTGGTAAAACTCATATTTCTGTTCAGGAAAAAAAACAGGTACAAATTAGGAGGGGTTCCTATTTGGCAAACAGGAGTGAAAGCGTTCTAACGAAGGAGCATGACGTGCATGTTAGGGTTTTAAGAAAGAGAGGTGTAGTCGGATGGACAATCGAATACGGCCAGCCCAATCAATATCAGCTTATGGGAGAAGAAAAAGGAAACTGACATGCTGTACCTTCTCCGAGGACTTTACAAGGATGGTCATGAGGACGGCTATGTACGGCCATGTACGACACATCGGAAAGCAAGCGACGTGGATTTAACAAGTGGGGAGGGGCCGGGTTAGCGAGAGCTCTGCGTCGCGTATCATTTTGAACGCGTCGCGTACTTACTTAGTCCTTCAGTTTGCAAACTCCACTTTTACATCTTCTACATTAACGTATCTCAACAGACATTAATCTTTTGATATGATTACTTGAGGTACCTTGTGGGTAGTTTGAATCAATTCACGACAATACATTCCACATTCAGCCTATAATGGCATCTTCAAGAGAATCATCGCCAGCCAGCGATTCTGGAGCATCTCCAGCTCCATTAACCCCCAATTCGAAGGTTAAAGCTATGCTAGCAGCTTTTGACAATGATTCTGACGACGAAATTGTGTCTGGGCCCGCCAGGAATAGAGTATTAGCTTCAATTGCGAGAGCAGAGCCTGCAAACAAAGGGAACTCCGACGAGAAAACGAATCCTTCAGAAGCAGCTACGGAAACTGTGACAACCCATGATATATCTGGCGAGGATGAGGAGGATGATGATATAATACGTCCAAAAGGGCGAATGGCGGCTAGAATGCAGGGAGATCTCAATTCTAGAGGAAAAGCAGGATCTTCGCCGAACGACGCGAGGGCGAGAGTGAGGAGGATGCTTATGAAAGAGCAGAGCAAATCACCTGAACCTACCCCGAATATTGAAGGCGAAACCGAAGAAGAAGATGTTCCTGTTGTATCACGGAGACGAAAGATCAGAGTACCGCGTAAAGCAACTCCAGAGCCAAGCCTTGCAAAGGACTCTCCCTCACCAGGTCTATTCGTCTCGCCTGAAGCTAGGAAGCCCGTCGGGCCTGTCAGTAATGGATCAGATTCAGACGGAGACAATGAAGATGAGTTTAGTAACGCCCGGTTCATGGCCCTCGTGGCAAAGAAAAAAGCAGAACGTCTTGCCAAAGAGGCGGATCTCGCGAAAGAACTGGCCAAGAAGGAAGCGGAACGCAAGCGACATACCGAGTTGCTGGAGGAGGACGATGAGCTTGAAGATAGCGATGAAAATATCGAACGGCGTCTCACTCAGCAATCACGCCCCTCGAGGAAAGCCAGCAAAAAGGCTATCGAAGAGATGCACCGGGAAACTCAACGTATTAAACGAAACCAACAATTAGCTCATAATGCCATAACAAAGAAGAAAATAACCAAGGCAAGCTTGTTTGCGAAGTTCAATTACAAACCTACCGGTTATGTGGAGGAGGACGCCGCTGAGCTACCACGACCTAGAAGCTCCAGTTCTGTTGCACCTCAGTCAGATATTGAAGCGAAAGACACTCCTCCAACCTCTCCTGCATCCTTCCCAGGCGACTTTGAGAAAGTCAATACGATCACAGATTTTCCTGAGCCTCTAGCAGTGACAGAAGCGCACGTGGTTGAAAGTGCTTTATCAGTTAATGCTCCAGACCCAATACCTTCTTCTCCTCCAGCTAGGTTAGATAAAGGGAAGGGCAAGGAGATCGAGGGTCAAGTTTCCGAGCCGCAGGTTCCAAAAAAACCGTTGTTCGCACAGCGACCGATTCGCGTGCGGCCACCAAAAGTTGCTGACAGGGTCGTTTCCGTAATAGACGACTCAGACAGTGATCTAGAAATTGTTGCTGCCAAAATTCCAGTCCTTAAGCAGAAGCCGGATTCTATATTTGATCGCATTCCTGCTAAGCAGACCAAAGAGTCGCAGTCTCTGAAAGCCTTAAGAATGCTTGCTCACCTTACATCACCTGGCAAGCAGAATCTCGGCCGAAACAAGAAACCTTCAATGTCGTCTACAGAACTTCAAATTTCGCTGCAGCAACGTGCCAGACAACAAGCTGCCTACCAGAAGGAAGAAAAATTACAATCTTTGAGAGATAGAGGCATTATTCTGCAGACCCCAGAGCAAAGAGAAAGAGAGATGGCTGAAGTTGATGATCTTCTTGCTAAGGCAAGACGGGAAGATCAAGAACTTGTGAAGCGAGAGAGGGAAGCAGCCAAGAAAGAGCGAGAAAAAAACGGTGATATGAGCGCTCTAGGAGACAGCACTGATGATGAAGACTGGGAAGAGGGAAGTGATGCTGTGGATGAAGAGCTTTCCGGATCTGCCTCGGACGATAATGTTGCTAAAAATTTGGGTGAAGAAGGTGCCACGGCAAGTAGTGACGAAGAGGATGAAGAGGAAGATGAAGATAGTGCGGCTATCGACGGTCAGGAGGCCGATGGTATGCTCTCAAACGCCATGTTTGATAACGAAGCAGACGAAACCGACGACGATGAAGCTGAGGCTGATTTGTCTATCGACGAGCAAATGGCCGAAGACGGTGATGTGGATGAGGAAGATGAGGAAGAACTCCCCGCCAAACAGCAACGGAAACGGAAGACCAATATAATCTTAGATGATGAGGAAGAGGAAGAGGTGGAAATGAAACAAACCCCCTTACCTCCTCAACTTGAGTCACCCATACAACAACGAACAGGCTCCCCTATTGCCCCAAATTCTGTTCTTAGGTCTGCTACCAAGACGTTCATTCCTGGACTTCCTGTCGCTGGTCCAGCGGGTCTTGGTTTAACCCAGATCTTTGCCGGAACTATGGATGAAAGCCAACTGGATCCTTTTGAGGCATCAGCTACCGCTCCAAACTTTGAAAGCCCACAAAAGCAAGGGCCATTGTCATTTTTGAGAGGATTACCAGTCCCTGAACTACCTCCATTTGAGCCAACAATGGCAGAAGATACTCAAGATGTGGACATGGCTAACGCGTCTCAATTCAGCCATATCCCCGAGTCCCAACCAGCAGATTCCATAGTACAGGATATTCAACTCAATTTCTCCCAGACTCAAGTACATGGCTTTGATAGTCTAGTCCAAGGCACGCAGTTTTCTCCGTTTCCAGAAGCCACTCAGGATGCTGGATTTCAACACATGACCCCTGTCAAAGGGCGATTCGTCGAAGGGCCACCTTCCACAATAGAGACACTTCTCTTTGATCAAACTGCACTGCCGGAAACTATGGTAGAAACGCCCATCGTGAAAAAGAAGGGCAAGCTTCGACAAAGGGCTCAGGTGGCTTCCTTTTCAGACGATGAAGATATCCAAGAAAGAGGAGAAATTAATGTCGAAGAAGACGAATTCGATATCACGGCAAACGCCTTTGATGTAATGCGCAAAGCCTCCAAGAAGAAAAATATCGTAGTTGATGAATTTGATAAGAAGAAGAGCGAAGCAAAAGGGATGGTACATGACCAAGCCGAGGAATCCGAAGATGAATATGCTGGACTGGGCGGTGCAAGTGACGATGAAAGTGGTGAAGAAGATGATTATGTGAAAGAAATTATTGATGATGAAGGAGGCAAAGATGTAAATGAAAGGCAGCTTGCTGCTTTCTACGCGTAGGTTAATCCTCGGATTAGCGAGTGCGTTATAACTAACAATACAATATAGGGACCGTGAAAGAGCGAGCGACGAAAAACAAGTTGAAAAACTCTATAAAGATATCACAAACGGAATGCTTCGCCGCAAAAGAGGGGCCGATTTTGACCTGTCAGACTCTGACGATGGTGGTGAAGCTCGTCAACGGATGAAGCGCAAGCAGTTCGCAAAAATGCGCAAGGCCCTCCTCGCCAATGAGAAAATCGGCAAGATTGCAGAAAATCCCAAAAGGCAAGCATTCTTACGAGCTATTGAAGACCGGGCCAGTGGAGATGAAATGGACTTCCTTGACGATTTTGTCGAACAAGAAGGTACCGACTCACAGTCACAATCTCAAGGCGAAGAAGCGCAACAAGTGGTCCCAGATAGCCAGCCCATTGAGACGAGCCACCACAAACGGAAACGTACCGATGAAGTTGAGGACAATGCAGCTAGGCTTCCCCCAGTTCTACGTCGAGCCAAAGCATCGAAGAAGCCATCAAATCTTTCTGAGATTCGCGAGTCTCTATCCAGCCTTATCGAAGAACCTAATGCTGTTGTTGCCCCCGCAGATTCAGCTTCGGACTCGGAAGATGAGCTCATAGTTGAAGGGGACGATGACCTAGGCTCTCGAAAGGAGAAGAACAAAGAAAATCGAGACCCATTTGCGCTTCGAAGAAAGAACGTCGCTATCGTTGACCGAATCTCACTCAAGCGAGCCTCTTCAAGCTCATTATCAAACAGTTCGCGGCTTGCATTTGCATCATCAACCACAACTCCTGGTTTCAAAGTGCCCCCATTATTGAGGCGCGCCACAACAAATAACAGCTTAGCATCAAATAGCTCAAGCAGTAGTGGTGGGATGTCTGCGACCGAACGGATGGCTGGTGGAGCGGGTAGTGACGGGGTTAGAAGGGGAGGTGGAAAGAATAGTGGAGTCAACTATTTCGCAAGGGAGAGTGAGAGGCGGGCTGCGGTAGCAAAAACTGAGAAGAGACGTGAGCAAAAGTTGGCCAAGGGTGCTCAGGTGAGGAGAAAGGTAGTTGGCGGATTATTTGGTGGTGGGAAATTCGAATAGTTTTACATCTCTGGAGGCATTGTAGGAGTTCTGGTCTAAATAGCATGTGGTTAGCGAATATAAATTTGCATTAAATCTTATAATAAGCTATAAGAAGACATTAGTGCTAAGATCAAGCCATTAGAAGAGTTAACGGGCCGTGATGGTAGCACCACTGGTTTTGAGGGGATCCAGTTGGTAGTCATTGCGTCGGCAGTAATAATATGAGTTATGCCAGCAACGGAAAAGGAGAAGGCAAAGGTGGCCCATTGAAGAACTACAACAGAAACGCCTTTGATAATAATAGGACTAGACCTTGACTCAGACGAGGTAACAACATTTAAGGCTCCGATAATAAAGTGTTACTGCCCAAGCTGCGGTTAGGGAAGAGGCAACCGAGACTCGAAAGAAAAATCGCGTAGGAGTAATGAGAGCCAACTAATTAAAGCACCTCAGACAAAGCAATGCAGGTATTCCACGGTTTAGAATTCAAATATTTTCACTGCTTTGTTGACTTCGAAATCTGAAGACGTAATGGACGTCCGGATGAACACATTAGTACAAAGCACATCAGGATTGTACAGGTTCCATAAGGTCTACTTGTCTTTGTCATCCATTATGATGGGATGTTTGAGTCTGGCATGTAGAGTATCAGCAGATGGGCTTGAGCTTTGAGCTCTAATATCTATATTTATGATCCGGCACTGCTGAATATATCAATTTCATATCATCAGACTGTCACTCAATATTAAAACATTGCTTTCCACTCAAGTCTTACCACCAACATCTACAAAAGACTTTTGCTCATAAGAACTTAAAGCATTCTTCGGGTTTTGAGGCATTCAGCTAGAAACTCTTAGCATAGGGCCCTACACTCCCTTTGTTTCGTGCAGACCTGGCTTGTATCTGAACAAAGCACATATTACGGCGACACCGACCACTAGATTTCAAATTGAACTCCTATCTTCACCACCGATCCATCTTAGATAGGTACCTACAATGGCTGATGATTGGATCCAGCACTTCGAAGAAGCTACACAAGCTTGGTACTGGCACAATATTGCGACTGGCAAAATAAGATCCGATGGGAATGAGAAACAAGTAGGAGAAGCTCAGATAGAAGAGCCAGTGATCGTTGATGAATGGCGACAGGTCAGAATTATAAGGTGCGAAGGAGGTAATATTGTTTTCAAGCATTGGGCTCTCTTTATCAAAGATGCCGGCGATGCTGAAGAAGGATATCTGTGTCACATTCTGGGTAGACAACAAGGATACAAATACGAGGAAAGACGACACAACCCCAGTACCGCCTGGAAGGTGATTGATAATTACCAGGTTGGCTGGGTGCATACTACTATGGTCCAAGAGATGAAAGACTTTGCTGCGAATAAGAGCATCCATAACGAAGACCCGAATTGGGGCTGCCAGGACTTTACATGGACGCTCATGGAAGAGCTTATAGCACAAGATTTACTCGAGCATTCTGATGAATTTGAGAATCAAAGAAACACACTTCGGTCATTGAAGGGTCCTGTTCTCTAGGATGCTTCATAATCTGGCTTATGGCAAGAACTTGAAGGGATTGAGCATTGGATTGGGGGCATATTGAAGCCAATCGAACATCTAGACTTTTATTTCATTCCAGAGAGGAAGGCAAGAAGGTGAATCTGTTTCTTTGGGCTTCAACTGTTGTTACTCAATTTCAGTCTATGGTTATCCGCTCTTTATGTGCGTCAAGGGAAGAGATCTGTTTTTTCTCTCTAAATTTACATAGCAAAGATATGAATCTTTACCATTCTACACACTTTAAAAGGGATAGAGTCAGGCTAGTGAAATAAAAGCCCTGGCTCTTATAAGTTATAAGTGGCACAAAGAAACTTCGCGCTTTTATCAGTAATATTAAATACACTATTGGAGCATCAGAAGTAGCAATCGTTTTGGAAAGGGGTTTGGTTAACTATAGCACTCCGGTAAGTGCTTATCATTGGCCTTGTTGAGTTAACGGAATAGCGTTAAAGTTTAATTTTGACAACATGCTAAGATCAATATTCGGATGTCAGATCTGTCGAAGAAACTAGTCTTAGATGCCATGAACAAGGGCGAAATGGGCAAGGAACATCACACAGCTACATATGGTATTGTACAAAAGCAGTGGGTTGGCAGGGCGAGGGCGAAGCAGTCGGTTGAACTCAAAGAGGCAGTGCACGTGACTGTTCGAAAATATTGGCCAACACAAAATCATTGAGTGCTTTAGGTGTGAAGCCAATTCGAACTTCACTCTTCAATTGACCAGTTTTCAAGCCAAGAACCAAATACCTTAGATCTTGGGAAACTCGTCATTATATCCCTGTATCCCACGTCGTCATTGCACATGCAAGCGCCAGGGGTTATAAGCGCCACCACCTGCCAAACCGAAGCAAGAATCCTGTTCCATGCTTCACCATTTTTCGAAACGGGAAAATCATTGGACAACATTAAAGATCAGCAATACAGGCGCTATCTGAATCTTTGACACCCAACAATGGAGAGGCACCCGCCATTGAAGATAGAGATAATCCTAGCTCAGTCGATACAAGGAAACAAGCAGGTTATTGCTTTCATGGCGCAGTTAAGTTAAGCCACGAAGGTACACACAAACGGGCTGGATGAGTATAGTTAAATGCGTTGTATCTTTTACTCACTCACAATCTCATTCATGACTTATCAATGTACAAACCGCGTGATTCAAATTCTGATGTCTGAAACTGTTTCTTCAAACTTACAATCTTTATTATAAAAATTATCCTAAAGAACAACGCTACTACCTTTCCATCATGGGACGCTCCGATACCCTCCCAATAAATCGCCCTCACAAACATGACAATGGCCATGTCAAGCCCATGTCACGAGCTGGCACCTCGAATATCCGTCCCTCGGCGCCAAACCGTCAAAATAGTGTGCAAACCCGTTACATGTCTATGCTTCTAGCAATGGACAATATACCTCGCCTCGACAATATCTTCGCCTCATTTTTCACATGTAAGTCGCCGTATATATTGATATTATCTCTCATTTTACTCATTTATTATGCAAAGGGATCCTTCTGGCCGGTTTCATCATCTTTCCTGGTACCTTCACTTCCCTCCAGTCATCCCTTAATAGCGACACCACCGTTACATCCTCCCACACGATCACCGATATCCTTCACAGCGTTAAGCATGTTCCCCTTCTCGTCATTGCCGGCGTATGCTGTGGTATAGGCGCTGGCGGTATGATTTGGCTATGGTGGAAACACCACGAGAATTTCGTGTGGCTGTTAAATAAGATTTTCCTGCCAGGATGTCTGAATTCCTTCGCAGGGTTGATCAGCACGTTGATTAATGTGTATAGTCAACAAGGAGGGCAGTGGAGTGTTACGGCGCGGGTAACGGCCATTGTCACGGGAGCTGTTATGGTGATTACTGGAGTGCTGTTTGCAATCTATAATTTTTATATTCTGGAGAAAGTAAAGAGAACACACGGCAGAGAACTCGAACTTGAGTCAGAGAGAGGGAATGAGGGGCTAGTGGAGAAGATAGAGAGGAAGGCACACGAACCTGCCTTGGAACCGGGAAGTGTAGTTTAAAGACAGATCATTAGGGGCACTAAATATCGGAGTTTGGATGATACCAGAGGGAATTTGTGGGTGTATTTTAGACATATAAGACCTCTAGCAGGTCATAAATCATTTTCTCACGACAGTCACCACTGTCTGCGTTTCCATCAATTACATCCACCTCGGAATTCATATGTCATTGATTAGCGTATTAAGTTTTTGTGAGAACTGCTCCACTTTCAGGCCACTTTGCAGCAATCGTGAAAATCCAGTTGACTATTGGCCGTGAAAGGGAACATTTCCCAAATCATATCAAGCCTTGCTCTCAAAATCAAGGCATCATTTTAAAGCTCGCACCACCATGTATTGTCTTATTCGATCGAATCCTTAGCACCCGGAACAACTCTCCAACACCAACCACACCAGCTTCTTGCCTTCCCATCCTGTTCCCTCGCTAAAGAAGTTCCCATCTCCCTCTCGTCCGCAAACTCAGGCACACAAGCACCCACCTTCACCATTCTCACCAATTTTTTCTTCACAACACCACCGATGCCCTCAATCTCGTGCCGAGCGTACCCAGGTCCCATCTGTCCGCTTCCTGATCCAGTACTTCCATGAGCACTTCCCAGGCTTGAGGATGGACTTACAGCACGGCTATTGCTGTCAATTTCTCGAGCGTCTTCAGCATCGCAATCAATTTCTTGCTCGACTTCACGTGCTGCTACGCATTCCCCACCTCTACCGCAGGGAACTCCACGATTGCCTTCTCCAATACCGACACCTAAACCACCAAGTGAGGGTAGGTAACGCGTACGCCATTTCCAAATGCTCTCATACTCCCCATCTGCGCTGCGGAGGCTGCGTCCGCATGGTTGACAGAGCCAGACCCCTTCTGTTGGGCAGGTGCAGACTGAACGCTTAATCGTATCTGCACTGAGTGGATTAAGGGTTGTCAAAGATTCTTCTGGAGTTTGGGTCGAGACAGTGTTGCCGATGAGCGAATCCAGGGGAACTCGTGAGCAGGCTTTGCAAATTCGTCGGTGCCGGTGCCGGAGTAGGATTGGCGCAGGAGGTTTAATGGTACAATTCTAGTATAAATATTAGTATCTCCAGTACTTAAATAATAAGAATCACTCACTCTGCAAACGATTCGTCCGCATCTCCTACAACCACCTACCATATCCCTTGCGCAGTCCCCCACTTTGCCTGTGCTAGAACTAGGAGTCTCTCTGCCAACTTCCAAGAAGTACCAGTCTGCAGCTCTAGCCCGGTATCTGAATGTCTGTTCCGGGTCTAGCTCAACATCTTCGTTCTCGCAATGTAGAGTTGAGGTTAACAATTGGGTGCGGAACTGCAACAGATTCACGCGAATCTGGCGACAAGTGCGAGAAAGCGCATCGAGGGTATTGAGATCGATATGAGAAGCTATTGAAGTTATAACCCTATGAATGATTAGTTGGAATTTGTCTTAGTTCTATATCGAAAGATAGATTTCGAAGAATATTCAGGACGGTAGACATACGGATAACAACAAAATGCTTCAGTAACGGCTGTATTTTTGTTCGGATTATCCCTCTCTGAATCCTCGCCAATGTTCAAACTCTTCAATCCCGCATTACGCCGATGAAGTAATGACCAATGATTAGCCTGCTCTGGAGGTTCGGCGGATTCATCTTCCAAATCGAGGAAGACAACCATCGTTAGCAGTTCCGAGGGCGACCGTGAAACTCAAAGAAGGGAGAAGAGAACGAAGAGGAAATAAACGAAGGAATTGAATAGAGCAGCCCATTGAAGCCGCGGTGCAGCGATGGTAATGTATGAAGAGTGAATGATATCGAAGAGATGAAGGAAGGTAAAGGGAGCGGAATTGCGAGACGCGGTCAAAGGCGGTCTAGCCCCACTTAAGCGGGGTGGTGACCCGTGAAATTCTGAGCGGAAATTGGTTGGCGGGGTTGTTTGTACACGTAGGAGGAGTTGATCACCGGCACAAAGGAATATGAGAGACAAGACATTTCTTCATGTCAGTTTAAAATCTGCGAGGTGTACTAGTATTATTACCTTACTATTCAGAGATGTGTTGGCATCAAGACAATTTCAAACTGGTGTAACTCATATAAGTGTTTGTTGACTATGTGCTCGGATATATTTATCCAAACAAACGTGGAATGTGTACTATTTCACTTATAACTACAGCGTGTCGAATAATCCGAATATTGGGATGCCATTACTTCTTTAACTTCCCACACTTGATCAAATCGGCCTTGTTCACCGGGCTCATGAGGTTGGTGAACTCCCCGATATCTCCAACAAGTTCCTCTGGCTTCTCTACTGACGGGAAATGCCCCCCCTTTTCATGATCCCTCCAGAATATGATATTTTGAGCTATGGTGCAAGCCGCCCACCACCGTGGTATGTTAAAAATTTCTACAGGAGGATTAAAATGCCACGGTGAGAATTATGGAAAAGTTGGCGTACCTCGAGGGAAAATAGATACCCCAACATCAACGTTACTTGGGATCTGTCTGCCCAAAAGATATTTCTTGAAACCTTCAGCTTTCTCGCCCTTTGAATTTCCGTAAATCTCTGCGTGCCCCGCAGTACCGTTGATGAAGTACAACTTAAAATGTATTAGTCTTGGCTTTCAAGGCCGAAGTAGCGGGGTTGACAAACCATTGCCCATGTAATGACATCCTCCTCCTTCCAAGTAAAGTCATCATCCACAAGATGCTGCATTTTGTCTAGAAGCCATGCCAGCATCCCAATAGGCGAATCAACTAGGCCGTACGATACTGTCTGAGGTTTAGTGCCTTGAATTTCAGAATACCCTAATTCGTCTTTCATCCACCACATCATCCTCCCCAACATGGAATCGTCTTTTCCCTTGCCTTGGAGTATCGCCCAAACTCCAAAATACACCAAGTGAAATGGGTATCTCCACCAAGATGGCGGGCTCGCAACAATCATATTAACATGTACACCCACGCAATTCTGAGGATAATCAGTACCCAAAATCCTTGAAATCATGCTTCCCCAATCGCCCCCTTGGGCGATATATTTATCATAACCAAGAGACAACATCAGTTTATGATCCACTGCCGCTATATCTCTTAATGAAAAGCCTTCTCCCTTCGCTCCATCTGAGAAGACAAAGCCGGGCAAAGAAGGAGCTACCACGTGATATGCTTGCTGATCAGGTATAGATGGCGAGGTTAAGAGATCAATAATTTTATCGACTTCCAAGAAGTTCCCCGGCCATCCATGCTGAAAGAGCAACGGAATTGCTCCCTCACGCTCAGACCGATGATGTACAAAGTGAATTGTGAGCTCTTCTCCAGCTTGCGTGATAGGAAGAGTAAACATCTTTAAATGCCCGTTAATCCTGGCTTCTACTGCTCGCCAGTCATACTTCTTCTCCCAATAATCTCTCATATGAGTTACATTATCTGTTGGAGCTCCACAGGACCATGCATCCTTCAAAGTTTTATTGCCTGGTGGGAGTCGTGAGGTTGAAACCCGGTGATTGATGAAAGACAAAAGGTCATCGGAGACGGCAATTTTGAAAGGTTTTGGTTGCACCATATTGGAAACGGGTTTGAGCGTGGTATTGATGATTAGCCAGTTAATAGACAAAGATTGAATGGAGAAAAGAGCAACGCTTAAATGGACACAACATACTTATTAGAATCCTGGCTACCGGCTCGTATCAGGAGCGAATAAGATTTCTGCTTACTGTACTCTGTCTCAAGCCATGCCGTACTAATATTGCGGGTGGGAAGTCGGATCTAGTGGGGTATTGCCTGCCAGTGGAATAATATTTAATCCTACACTAGACATTCTCATGCCATAATTAATTATCATCGAAGCACCCCAGTCGAGAGGTGGAGATAAAATACACAAAGAGTGTTCACTCTCCGATTTTGGCCTAGCGTAGCCTTCCCAATCATAACCCAGCACGTTTCTCCAGCCTCGCCAACTCACTCAACTGCATCACTAACCACTTTGTTCTGCAATGATACCTTCTTGTCACTTATCGAAGGGAATTCACACCCATAGTTGACTCATACCATCATCATTCATATAAAAATGCAGGGGCTTATTCTCCTCGAGAGCTCAGCTCCTCTATCATCGACCAGATTGATTCCCATTTCTGGCAGTATAATCAATATATCTAACACTTCATTCCATCATTACGAGGTCCGATGCCGTGCACGTGCGAGCAAGCAGCCAATATACCCGTGCCAGAAGACAATTGGCCAGTAATTTGGCCAGAAAAGGCAGAGGAACTACATGTTTTTGATCCAAACGGAGACGTTCTGCTGAAACTTGTTCGTCCTGAGGACGACGAAGAAAGTACATCAAGTGCGTCCTGCGAGAACGAAGAAGACGAAGAAGTAGAAGTTGAGGAAGATGAGGAACCAGTTGCTGAAACAGAGCCCAACGACGGAGCAGACATTCAAGAATCCAATGCGCAACCCGAGGAAGCCGCAGAGGAGGATACACCTTCGGACGAGTCAACCTCTGCCGAGACTCTGATCGATGTCCAGTTGCGAGTTTCTTCAAAACACCTCATGCTCGCCTCCCCGACTTTCAGCAACATGCTAAGTTCTAATTTTGCTGAAGGCCAGCTGCTCCGAGCTGAAGGTAGCGCGGATATAGCTCTGGGAGACGATGACCCAGACGCTTTTATCATCTTGCTGAACATTATTCATGGCTTCTCCAGGAAGGTTCCACGGGAGATCAGTTTGGATATGTTGGCCAAGGTCTCGATCCTGGTAAACT
Organism: Haplographium delicatum; assembly: GCA_037952705.1. Classification (NCBI taxonomy): domain Eukaryota; kingdom Fungi; phylum Ascomycota; class Leotiomycetes; order Helotiales; family Hyaloscyphaceae; genus Haplographium; species Haplographium delicatum. The sequence continues at coordinate 229,402 of JAPZPC010000045.1, forward strand.
ACTATCACATGCACGAAGTAGTCGAGCTCTGGTCTGATACCTGGGTGAATAATCTAGCAAGTGAAGGCTTGCCAAGTTCTCTCTCTCCTGATGCTATTCGTTGGCTTCTGATCAGTTGGGTATTCCAAAAACCTCTCGAGTTCAAAGCTATGACTCGTATTATTGAACGGGATTGCGATGAAACACTGGAGGAAGAAATCGAGGAAGGTCTTCCGATTCCCCCTTCCATCATTGGTACCTCTGCCCACTTCCACTCCTCAGCAGCCAACTAACAGTTCTTTTCTAGAAATGATTAAATCCCACCGTATTGCGGCCATTACAGCCGTGATATCAAGCATGCACACAATGATTCAAACTTACACGACTCCGGCCCTTCTTTGCACCCATGAAACCGAATCATCTAATCAGCTTGCTTGTGACGCTCTTCTCCTCGGCTCTCTCATCAAAGGTTGCAGCTCCCTCTTTATATATCCGTTTCCTATTCCTCCCTACAGAGGGCTCACGTTTAAGTCGCTTTCGGAGCAAATTCGCGACATGAAGATTTTGGATATTTGTAACCATACCCGAGGCAGGTATTATCTAGCTGCCGATGGGCATGGCGTCAAGGATTCCATCGACGCTGAGCTGAAGGGGATCGAAGACGGATTGCTAGGATTGGAGTTGAAGGACTTTCTGCCTGAAAAGAAACCGCCACTGCCATGACTAAGGACGTGGAGGTGGTATTTCGTACCATCTGGGCGAAAAGCTGCTGGTGTCGGTCCAGTCTACAAGAGATATCGCCTGCCTCCACAAACTCCGTGCTCAAGCCATGCCTCTCGTTCTACTACTTCTCTCGCAGGAGGAAAAGTCTTAGCAGGTTATAGTCAGGGGCTCGCGGAACCCTTTCCTGATCTGGAACTTTACTTTGACTTTGAAATATCGCATCTGAGTCTTGGATCATAGACTCTCTCCATGGGAAGGAAGAGCCTCAGAAATTTATCAGAACTGTCCCGAACTGATAAATTCCTTCTTTTGAATTTGGGACATTCACATTCATTCACAATCACCACTTTTCCTTATATTATTCATCAAGTATTAGCATTGAGCATAGCGACGGATCGGACTGATAGCCTTTGAGGTACTTTTTTTATTTCCATTCTTCACCCAGTATTTTACGAGATATATATGATTTCACAATATCACATTTTGTTTCCTCCTATCAATTATCTTCAGAATGAGGCCATTATCCCAATTCTAAAGGCCAATCGATATTATTCGAGTTAATGACCCAAAGATCTTACCCTCAACTAAAAAATAACTTTGAGTCCTTTTCTGCAAAACAAATCGCGAGTCGCTTGTAACCTAGCTTGAAGAGATGCGCACCGGAGTAATAGAGTTTGGACCAGGGGAAGACAATTTGAAGATGTTAATATCATGGAGAAGCACAGCTCCCGCGGTTAACTGCTGTTTTATAAGAAATGGTATTTGAAATTGACGACGTACAGTATATGATAAGAGCAGTCCCTCCTTGCTGCTAGTTTTCGATCCTTAGCCTTAATTGTATCCCACTAATAGGATCCTTGAAAGAAATTTTATAATCTACATACTCTATACCGGTAAGGGTAGTTCTGACAGCTTTGAGGAGGTCACCCGAAAATTCGGGAATCTCTGAAGCCTCCTTTATAAATTTGTGTTTATTTAATCGGAGATATCCTTCAACACTCGCTGCGGCCAAAACAGCACGCACGCGATGCCCTTCAGCTAGGTGGGCCGCCGAAATAGTGTGTTGGGACGTGAGGCAGTAAGTGTTCGTGTCCGGGGATCTCCAGTCTTCAAATGGGCTGTCCTGGGGAGGTGGGTTTTCTAGAATGACGGTCCTGATATGATCAGCTATCTGAGACTCCATCCCCGTGACGCCGCACATGTCTGCCAATCTTGCAAATTCTATAGCTGTGGTGACGGCTTCCTCTGGGGCACGCTCTCCGAACAGAATTCTGCCCAGGCAAATCCATTGCGCCAGCATTTGAAAGCTCTGGGTTGAAACCACACCATCTATCTCTTCCAAGGTTGTGGACTGTTCTTCCTCTTCCTTGAAGGCCCCTTCAAAAGTAGCTGCGAAATATGGGGACTGCTTGCAGAGCAGTGCTTTCGGGAGCTTATATTCATGGCTGGCCGAGCCGACGCGGATTGTGACGTGGGGGCCGGAATAGAGGGGGAGAAGTCTGTAGGATTTATATTAGTGGGGAGTACAATACTGTAGATACAGTATTTGATATCACTAACGACGTTGCGAAATCTCCGGACGTGGCATCGAGGAGTCGCCATGGTTCGTGCCGTGCTCCCACTATTGGATGCCAGAGCCTCAGGCACAGGGATGCGAATAGCCGTACCTAGGTACGGCTGTGCAAAAGGTCTTGACTTCCCATCCGCACGACAATTCCCCGGGGACACGCAGCGTCTTCTCGCAGCCGATAACGGAAAATCTTCGTGCGAGCCGAGGCAGGTTTCCAGGTTTCCAGGTCTGAACCCTGGCGTCGAGATCCTGCCGGCCCCTCCATCTTGTTCTCCTTCACATGCTGAAAGTGGAAACCCATCACATCAACACACAAACCACTCCCACACTTTGGGTGTTTTCACATGTGGATCGGGGGGATCCAGGAATGCTGATGATCTCGCGTGCCCTCTCTCTTCCCTCTGCGCCAATCCCCGTCATGGCGAAAGGACGAAGGGAGAATTGGCCGATGGTAGAGGGGTCAGCAGTGCCGGTGGCTGGCCAGTCCATGAGTAGAACAATTGATGACGAAAGACCGAAACCTGGGGAAATTCCCATTTGGCGTCGCCCGGTCGCCAATCACGGCAATGACACGTCCAGAGGACGCTCCGGCCTGGCTCCCTCTCGCCAGCACAACCGCTGAGCCGAGTGCCACTAGGCAACGCATGCTGTGTTGTGACTGGGTGGTATTTGAAGTTCCGAGGCTGATCTCAACTGGCCTTCTATATTATCACTCCTGATGTGGATCCAGAGCCGTTGAGTGGGTGGGAGTCTACCGCTAGCCCGATGAGCCCCGATCGACCTTTTTGTTTATGACCATGTGCTTTCCCTCTTTTCTTGGCTGAGATGTGAGTCAATTTTGAAATCTTTCTCAAGACAATTTTTTAGATCTTGTGGAAGTTGAGTAGCATTTCCCAATTATTTTTACTTGTTGCATTGGAAGAGAACGAAGAACCCTCTCCAGAGTGTGATTGAGTCACGTTTTTATATCACCCCTCTCCACTCAGCCAGACATAATGTCACCAAGCAAAATGAACAATGTTGGGGTGGATCCAAATAAAGAAGAGCAGCTATACCTGGATGAGGTTGCGGCAGTCAAGCAGTGGTGGACAGACGAGAGATGGAGGTACACCAAGAGACCCTTCACTGCTGAGCAGATCGTGGCGAAGAGAGGGAACTTGAAAATCGACTATCCTAGTAACGTGCAATCGAAGAAGCTCTGGAGAATTCTTGAGAGCCGATATAAGGTGCGTGAAATTCCAATTGAGATTTTCATGGCAAATACTAATTGGCGATCTATAGAATAAGGAAGCTAGTTATACGTACGGTTGCTTAGAACCCACGATGCTCACCCAAATGGCAAAATACCTCGATACAGTGTATGTTTCTGGCTGGCAATCATCCTCCACGGCCTCGGCATCAGACGAGCCTGGACCAGATCTAGCAGATTATCCATACGTGAGTTGGCAGATGCCCAATTGCTACCGGTGATGGAGTAACTAATTTCTTCAGACCACGGTCCCAAATAAAGTTAGCCATCTCTTCATGGCGCAACTTTTCCATGACCGTAAGCAGCGAGAAGAACGTGTCAGCACCAAATCGAAGGCGGAAAGAAGCAAACTCGCGAATATCGATTATCTCCGACCCATTATTGCAGATGCGGACACTGGACATGGTGGATTGACTGCTGTTATGAAATTAACTAAGTTGTTCGTTGAGAAGGGTGCTGCTGGTATTCATATCGAGGATCAGGCGCCTGGTACCAAGAAGTGTGGGCACATGGCAGGAAAGGTGCTCGTGCCCATCAGCGAACATATCAACCGTCTCGTTGCTATCCGTGCTCAGGCCGATATCATGGGTATGTAATCCTCTACTACCTTTCGTTCTCTAGAAACATATAAATGTTGACTCTTGCTGACTTGAAATTCAGGGTCCGACCTGCTTGCTATCGCCCGAACAGATGCCGAGGCTGCCACGCTCATTACCACAACCATTGACCCACGAGACCATGCCTACATTCTCGGGAGCACGAACCGAAATCTTCAACCTTTGAACGAGCTCATGATAGCCGCTGAGCAAGCTGGCAAAACTGGCGCTGAACTCCAGGCGATAGAAGACTCCTGGACCTCGCAAGCCAATCTCAAACTCTTCGACGAAGCTGTCGTTGAATATATTTCGTCCAGTGGTGGGCTTATAAATAAAAAGGGACTCATTGCTAACTATCTTCGGGAGGCGAAGGGCAAGAGCAACAAAGAAGCAAGAGCTATTGCTAGGGGTGTACTTGGATCGGATGTATTTTTCGATTGGGATTCTCCAAGAACAAGAGAGGGTTATTATAGATTGAAGGGTGGATGTGAGTGTGCCATCAACCGTGCCATTGCGTACGCACCGTACGCCGACGCCATCTGGATGGAGAGCAAATTACCAGATTATGCCCAGGCTGTGCAATTCGCCGAGGGTGTTCACGCCGTCTACCCTGAACAAAAGTAAGTCCAACTATGTTCCCATCCTTCTCTCCGTCTCTATGTACTAACGAAATGGAAATCAGACTGGCATACAACCTCTCACCATCCTTCAACTGGAAATCCGCCATGCCCCGCGCCGAGCAAGAAACCTACATCGAACGCCTCTCCAAACTCGGCTACTGCTGGCAATTCATCACGCTGGCCGGTCTGCACACCACAGCGCTCATCAGCGACCAATTCGCCAGGGCGTATTCCCAGCAGGGCATGAGGGCGTACGGCGAACTGGTCCAGGAACCAGAGATGGACAGTGGCGTGGACGTTGTCAAGCATCAGAAATGGAGCGGTGCCAACTACGCAGACGAGTTGTTGAAAATGGTCCAGGGAGGTGTGTCGAGCACCAGCGCGATGGGAAAGGGAGTTACGGAAGATCAGTTTCATTGAGAAGAATATTGGAAGCTCCAAATTTTTGTGTGAGAGTGCGGGCGGAGAAAGGGATCTGTAATACAATATTTTACAGTTTATTTTTCAGGAAGAATGCGATGAAATTTTTTCATGTTTTTTGGGATTTGATCCCGGTCGTCCAGTCCGGTCCAGATTAATCTTTCTCTTTATCCCACAGACCCCGACGTCACCTGCTCTGATAATCTCGCTCGAATTCTTTTGTACTCTACGGATTAAACCCATGAGGGAAAATATCCACACTATCTAACAAAAGTAAATTGGCTGGGAAGACGTCTCAGCTGACTCGAAGGCCCGAGGCATTTTAAACAAGGAGTCAGGTGAGAACAGCCGAGTCGAAGTGTAAAATGGTAGTTCTAAATTTACTTATACCTTTCACGTCACTCTCTGATTCTGACTCTGTATGTTTTTATTATCCTTCGTATCAGACCTATAGAATAGTCACAGTTCGGACTCGGAAACGCACTCCCATATGCCTCTATGCGTGCACGTGACATTTTGCGTCGTTCCACGCGGGGTAATTCCTCCGGAAAGCGGAATCAAATTTGAGATAATAATTCTAACACTACTACTATTTTCTCGATGTCGGTGATTAGGCTCTTGTTTTTAATAGTATCTTTTGTAGAATTCCTCAAAATTATAATTAAAAGCACAGCTTGTTGCTAAGCTAGCAAAGAGGATACAATTTGCAAAAGCTTCAAAAGATGCCCTGCTTAATACATTCTTTAGTACTACATAGCCGCTTGTCTTCCTTGTTCAGCTCCTTCTCCTTCTCCTTCCGCCTCCTGATACTTAGGGTGTATTGGAAGGTTTGAGTTATTATTGTAGACGAATTTGGTTGGAGAAGATAGCGGCTGAGAGGAAAACGAATCCTCCTCTTCATTAGGTTCAAGCTCTGGAAGCTCCTCGTCTGAGATATCCGAGCCTAACTCTGATAGAGATGGCCAGTCAACATCGGCAGCACCCGCCATGCCTATAACGCGCTGGAGAAACCATTGTAGCTCGAGAAGTGCAAAGCTAGGTAACGGCTTTGTTTCCGGGTCGTCGGTTTGAAGCGTGAAATAGTCACCAGATTGAATCAGTGGGATGTTCTTAACTCCCTCAACTTCCTTGGATAGCTTTGCAGCACCACTAGCGAAGACGTCTGTATTCTCACTAAGTCCTTTAGTCGAAAATGGCGTAGTTAAGAGACTTATTGCTGTTTGAGCTTCTTGTTGTT